>CAUYRH010016305.1:0-17676 GCA_963574655.1 Perodicticus potto | reverse complement strand
GTTTGCTAGGATCTTATTGAATATTTTTGCATCAATATTCATTAATGATATTGGTCTATAATGTTCTTTTTTTGTTGGGTCTTTCCCTGGTTTAGGGATCAAGTTGATGTTTGCTTCATAGAATGTGTTGGGTAGTATTCCTTTTTTTTCTATATTTTGGAAAAGGTTGAATAATATATATACTAGTTCTTTTTTAAAGGTTTGGTAGGATTCTGACATGAAGCCATTTGGTCTAGGGCTTGTCTTTTTAGGGAAGTTTTGTATAGTTGATGCTATTTCAGAACTTGATATAGGACTGTTCTACATTTCCATTTCCTTTTGGCTAAGTCTTGGAAGATGGCATGCTTCCAAGTATTGGTCTATTTTCTTCAGATTTTCATATTTCTGAGAGCAAAGTTTCTCATAATATTCTTTAAAGATTTTTTTGAATTTCTGAGGGGTCTGTTGTTATTTCGTCTTTACCAGTTCTGATTGATGAGATTAGAGATTTTACTCTTTTTTTTCTTGGTTAGGTTAGCCAACGGTTTATCTATTTTATTGATCTTTTCAAAAAACCAACTTTTTGATTTATTGATTTGTTGTATAATTCTTTTATTTTCAATTACGTTTAATTCTGCTCTAATTTTGGCTATTTCTTTTCTGCTGGGTTTGAGATTCGAATGTTCTTCCTTTTTCAGTTGTTTAAGATGCTCCATTAAGTTGTTAACTTCCTCCTTTCCGTTCTCTGGAGGAAGGCTTGTAGTGCTATAAATTTCCGTCTAAGGACTGTCTTTGCAGTTTCGCAGAGGTTCTGATAATTTGTCTCTTCATTGTCATTTTGTTCCAAAATTTGGAAATTTCCTGCTTAATCTCATCAATGACCCATCTGTCCTTCAGCATGAGGTTGTTTAGCTTCCATGTTTTTGTTTGAGTATGCAGATTCCTGTTGCTATTGAGTTCAACTTTTATTCCATGAGGGTCTGAGAAGATGCAAGGAATAATTTCATTTTTTTAAATCTGCTGAGGTTAGATTTTTGACCTAAGACATGATGAATTTTGGAGTATGATCCATGGGCTGATGAGAAGAATGTGTATTCAGTTTTGTTGGGATGAAATGTTCTATACATGTCTGTTAAATCCAAATGTTGGATGGTTAAGTTTAAATCTAAAATTTCTTTGCTTAGCTTCTTTTTGGAGGATCTGTCCAACACTGCTAAAGGAATGTGAAAATCTCCGACTACTATAGTGCTGGAGGAAATCAAGTTGCTCATGTCTGTTAAGAGTTTCTCTTATAAATTGAGGTAAATTCTGGTTGAGTGCATAAATATTAATAATTGAAATCTCATCATTTTGAGTATTACCTTTCACAAATATGAAGTGTCCATCCTTATCTTTACTTACTTTGGTTGGTTTAAAGCCTATTGTATCTGCGAATAAGATTGCAACACCTGCTTTTGTCTGCTTTCCCTTTGCCTGGATCATAGAGGACCATTCCTTCACCCTGAGTCTATATTTATCTTTTAAGGTAAGATGAGATTCTTGTATGCAGCAGATATCTGGTCTGAGTTTTTGTATCCAGTCAGCCACCCTGTGCCTCTTTAGAGGACAATTTAAACCATTCACATTAATTGAGAATAATGATAAGCCTTTCAAAAGTCCAGTGCCCATAATCTCAAGGATTTTTGATCCTTTCACCATTGTGGCAGTTGGAATTTGAACGAAAGTTTCTGGGTGAGTTTACTTTTGAGGTGGAGGATTATGCTGGTCATTAAGAAGGATAGGTCTGAGAATATCCTGGAGAGCTGGTTTAGTTATGGCAAATTTCTTCAACATGTGGATTTCATTAAAGTATTTAATTTCTCCTTCGTAAATGAAACTCAGTTTGGCTGGATATAGAATCCTGGGTTGCAAGTTATTTTGTTTTAGGAGATTAAAAGCCAATGACCATCCTCTTCTAGCTTGAAAGGTTTGAGCAGAGAGATCTGCAGTCATTCTAATGTTCTTCCCCTTGTAATGTTTTTTTGTGTCTGGCTGCTTTCAGAATCTTCTCCTTCATATTACCTTTAGTGAAGTTAATTATGATGTGCCTAGGGGATGTCTTATTCAGGTTGAGTCAAGCCTAGGTTCTGAAACTGTCTGCTATCTGTATTTCAGAGTCTCTCAGGATGTCTGGAACGTTCTTTCATAATCTCAAGAAGAAGGGACTCTGTGTCTTGTGTAGCCTGTTCATTGCTTTCAGGTATCCCTATAAGACGAAAATTGGTTTTCTTTGAGTTATCCCAGAGCTCTCTGAGAAAGTGATCCGTTTTTGCCTTCCATTTCTCTTCCTCTTTGAGCATTTGGGAGCATTCGAAAGCTCTGTCTTCAATGTCAGAAATCCTTTCTTCTGCTTGCTCCATTCTGTTACTAAGGGATTCTACTGTATTTCTTAGCTCTTTGAGGGCTACAACTTCTTGACTCAATGTGTCAAAATCTTTGGTCACTTTGTCTTTGAATTTGTTGAATTCTTGGTTGAATTCTTGAGACATCTTTTGGATTACTGCTTGAAAATCTAGTTCCATCTTTTCCTCCATTCTGTTGATCTTATTTGCTATCCAGATTCTAAATTCGCTTTCTGACATCTCAGCCATTGGTTTATGCATGGGATCCTGTGCTGTGTCTGCCTTATCATTCCTTGGTGGAGTTGATCTACTCTGATTATTCATATTGCCAGAGTTTTTCTGTTGATTCTGCCTCATGATTATTTTTTGCTGTTGTCTCTGGCTGTCCTCAGGGTTAGAGAGGTGGCTCTCCAAGATTGGACCCTGTTGGGATCACTCTATTGTTGCTGGATATTTATAGGAAGTGATCTTGTGTAGCTCCTCTGGGGCTGCCCCAGTCAGGGAGTTTTGGCAGTGGGAGCAACTCTGTAGTGGAGCGTGGTACACACGGATCCAGCAGGAAGGCTGGGGAAGCTGCACACGATTCTGGGACTGCCTGGTGCCCGGTGACTTTAACAAAGAGAGCCTATGGCTCCAGCAGTCTCTGGCCGGGCAGGGGGCTCCGCACAGAGGTAGGGAGGGTCCCGGAGGGAGGGGGTGAGGTCATGTGGCTTCCCAAGACCCTGGCCTGATGGGGATTCTGGTGTGGAGTCAGGGAGGGCATGGGGGGGAGGATGCAGGTTCCACAGCTCCCGGAGCCCCTGACAAGGGTGGTGCTGGCCAGGAAGACTTGGGTGCCCAGGAGGCACGGCCCATGTGGAGCTCGCACACTCTCAGTGGAGATTCTAGCTGAGGGCAGACCTGCCTGCCTGGGTGGCCCGGCCAGCTTGGGGGTTGGGCATGCTCAGTGGAGTCTCTAGTGGTGGGTGATCTCGCCTGCCTGGATGGCCGGGCCAGCAAGGCAGAGACTCTGGCCGTGGGCGGTTGGGGGGGCGGAAGCTCAGTGAAGCACCTGGAGTCTCTTGTTGGGTGAGGTGCTTAGTTCCGCCAATGAGGGGGGACTCTGCTTGAGAACCTCCTCTCACAGT
This sequence comes from Perodicticus potto, assembly GCA_963574655.1. NCBI lineage: Eukaryota > Metazoa > Chordata > Mammalia > Primates > Lorisidae > Perodicticus > Perodicticus potto. The sequence continues at coordinate 14,189 of CAUYRH010016305.1, read as the reverse complement.
CTCAGCAGGGGATAGACTTCTGGTTCATCCGGTAAGAGGGGAAAGGGCACACTGGAAGTTCAGAATGGCAGGGAAAACTTTTGTTCAATTTTTCTGCCTAGCAAGAGAGCGCTCAGAGACACAGCAGGGTCTCTCAGGGGAAGCAGTCCCCACTTCTAACAGCACTCTCCCGTTGGGTGAGACAAGAGGTCCACAGTTCACTGCTCATCGATAGAAAACCTGCAGGAGCAAACGAAGAGAATAAAGAGAGGAAACAAACAAAAAAAAAGGACCACAGCTTTCTTGGGGGAAGGGATGGATAGTTTTCCTTTCAGATGAAATTTGTACCTGAAGCTTTCTTTCTTAGTGTCGCAGCTTGCCTCAGCAGAGGTAACTAGCAGTTATCACTTCTCTCTTGGCTGGGCTCCCAGTCTTCTGCTTAATTGGCCATTTTCTGGACACTATCCTTCCCGTTGTATAGTAGCCTGTTATGGAAGCTGCTTCCAGTTGGCCTTCTTGCCCCTCCCCCTTGATTCATCATTTCAATTTTATTCCATTCAATATGATATTGGCTGTGGGTTTGCTGAAGATGGCCTTTATTGGCTTAAGAAATGTGCCATCTAAGCCTATTTTCTGAAGACATGAAAGGATGCTAGATATTATCAAAAGCCTTTTCTAGGGCAGTGCCTGTGGCTCAAAGGAGTAGGGCACTGGCCCCATATACCAGAGGTGGCAGGTTCAAACCTGGCCCTGGCCAAAACCTGAATAAAAAGAAGCCTTTTCTGGATCAATTGATAGAGTCCTAAGGTCTTTGGTTTTCATTTTATTTATGTAGTGTATTATATTTATAGATTTACATATGTTGAACCAACCTTATTACCCTGGAATAAAGGAAACATGATCGTGGTATATAATTTTATTGATGTGTCATTGAATTCTGTTTGCTAGGATCTTATTGAATATTTTTGCATCAGTATTCATTAATGATATTTGTGCATAGTTTTCTTTCCTTGGTGGATCCTTTCCTGATTTGGGGACCAAGGTGATATTTGCTTCATAGAATGTGTTGGAGAGGATCCTTTCCTTTTCTATGTTTTGGAAAATGTTATGTAATATAGGTACTACTTACTCCTTGAAGGTTTGGTAGACTTCTGATGTGAAAGCATCTGTTCCTGGACTTTTCTTTTTGGAGAGATTTTGTACAGTTTTAGCTATTTCAGTGTTTCATATAGGTCTATTCAAAATGTCAAAAATCTTTACTGGACCCTGCACACGTGGACCCTTTGTGTGTACAAACACCTGAGTCCAGGAACGACACAAGCCACAGGGGTCCCAGCCTAGGCATGGAGAGGTCAAGCACAGAAGGAGAATACAGCAGAAGAGACCAAGAAGAAACAGCAAGCCACCCTCTGCCATGACTGTGCCAGAACCCTGATGCCAATATCCCTTTCATAATCCCTTTCTGCAGATACATTGGTCTTAAGAGTGGCACAAGAGTGGCCCCATCACACCAAGCAGGTCCCCAGTTTCTCAGGCTCTAGCACTGTACGGGTCCTTGGAAAAGCTCTAGAGGAAAAGCCAAATGGTGTATATAATCATGGGGCAGAATCAGCTAAAAAGCTCCAGTAACATGAATAACCAGAGTAGATCAACCTCCCCAGCAAGGAACAATTTGGTGAACACAACTGAAGATCCCATTCATAAACAAATTTCTGAGATGTCAGAAATTGAATTCAGAATTTGGATTGCAAATAAGATTAATAGAATAGAGGTAAAGTTGGAATTAGAAATTCAAGGAGCATTTCAAAATTTGTCTCAAGAATTCAACAAATTCAAAGACAAAGTCACCAAAGATTTTGACACATTGAGACAAGAATTTGCAGCCCTCAAAGAACTGAGAAATATAATAGAATCCCACAGTAACTGAATGGAGCAAACACAAGAAAGGATTTCTGACATTGAAGACAAAGCTTTTGAATGCTCCCAAACTCTCAAAGAGGAAGAGAAATGGATAGCAAAAACAGATCATTCTCTCAGAAAGCTCTGGGATAGTTCAAAGATAACTAATATTCACCTTATAGGGATCCCTGAAGGCAAAGAAGTTGCTTCTCAAGGCACAGAGGCTCTTCTTCATGAGCTAATGAAAGAGAACTTTCCAGACATGCCAAGAGATTCTGAAATTCAGATAGTAGACAATTTCAGAATCCCTTTGCAACTCAACCCCAACAAGACATCCCCCAGGCACATCATAATTAACTTCACTAAAATTAATATGAAGGAGAAAATTCTGAAAGCAGCCAGACATAAGAAAATCATAACCTATAAGGAGAAGAATATTAGAATGATAACAGATCTCTCTGCTGAAACCTTTCAAGCTAGAAGAGGGTAGTCATCAACTTTTAATCTCTGAAAACAAAATAACTTTAAACCCAGGATCCTTGTATCCAGCAAAATTGAGTTTCATTTATGATGAAGAAATACTTAATGACATTCACATGTTGAAGAAATTTGCACAACTAAACTAGGTCTCCAGGATATACTCAGACCTATCCTCCATAGTGACAGCACAATCTTCCACCACAAAACTAAACTCACTCAGAAACATTTGATTAAATTCCAATTTCCACAGTGGCAAAAGGATTAAAAATGTCCACTTGACTTTCAAAAAACTCGATACCCAAAATTCTACCAGGCTTATCAATATTCTCAATTAATGTGAATGGCTTAAACTGTCCTCTAAAGAGGCACAGGTTGGCTGACTGGATACAAAAACTCAGGCCAGATATCTTCTGCATAGAAGAATCTCATCTTACCTTAAAAGATAAATATAGACTCAGGGTGAAGGTATGGTCATCTATATTCCAGGCAAATGGAAAGCAGAAAAAAGCAGGTGTTGCAATTGTATTACAGGTACAGTAGGCTTTAAACCAACAAAAGTAAGGAAAGATAGGCATGGTCACTTCATATTTGTTAAGGGTAATACTCAATATGATGAAATTTTAATTATTAATGTTTATGCACCCAACCAGAATTCACCTCAATTTATAAGAGAAACTCTAACAGACATGAGCAACTTGATTTCCTCCAGCTCCATAGTAGTCAGAGATTTTACCACTCCTTTGGCTGTGTTAGATAGATCTGCCAATAAGAAGCTAAGCAAAGAAATTTCACATTTAAATTTAACCATTCAACATTTGGATGTAACAGACATCTATAGAACATTTCATTCTAATAAAACTAAATATACATTCTTCTCATCAGCCCACGGAACATACTCAAAAATTTACCACATCTTAGGTCACAAGTCTAACCTGAGCAAATTTAAAAGAATAGAAATTAGTCCTTGCATCTTCTCAGACCATCATGGAATAAAAGTTGAATTCAGTAACAACAGGAATCTGCATACTCATGCAAAAATATGGAAGCTAAATAACCTTATGCTGAATGATAGCTGGGTCATAGTTGAGATTAAGAAGGAAATTACTAAATTTTTGGAACAAAATGATAATGAAGACACTAATTATCAGAAACTCTGGGATACTGCAAAGGAAGTCCCAAGAGGGAAATTTATACCACTGCAAACCTTCCTCAAGAGAATGGAAAGAGAGGAAGTTAGCAACTTAATGGGACATCTCAAGCAACTGGAAAAGGAAGAACATTCCATTCCAATCCCAAACCCAGCAGAAGGAAAGAAATAACCAAAATTAGATCAGAATTCAATGAAATTGAAAACAAAAGAATTATACAACAGATCAATAAATCAAAAAGTTGGGTTTTTTTGAAGAGGCCAATAAAATAGATAAACCTATCCAGGAAAAAAAGAGCAAAATCTCTAATTTCATCAATCAGAAATGGTAAAGACAAAATAACAACAGACTCCTCAGAAATCCAAAAACTCCTTAATGAATATTACTATAAACTCTATTCTCAGAAATATGAAAATCTGAAGGAAATAGACCGATATTAGAAGCACATCACCTTCCTAGACTTAGCCAGAATGAAGTGGAAATGTTGAAGAGGCTCACATCAAGTTCTGAAATAGCATCATCTATACAAAATCTCCCTAAAAAGAAAAACCCAGGACAAGATGGCTGCACATCAGAATTCTACCAAACCTTTAAAGAGGAACTAGTACCTATATTATTCAACCTTTTCCAAAATATAGAAAAAGAAGGAATACTACCCAACACATTTTATGAAGCAAGGTGTACATCACCTTGATCCCCAAACGAGGAAAAGACCCAACAAGCAAAGAAAATTATAGGCCAATATCACTAATGAATATTGATGGAAAAATATTCCACAAGATCTTAAACAGAATTCAGCAACACATCAAACAAATTATGCACCTTGACCAAGTGGGTTTTATCCCAGGGTCTCAAGGCAGGTTCAATATACATAATTTTTTTTTTTTTTGCAGTTTTTGGCCTGGGCTGCATTTGAACCCACCACCTCCAGCATATGGGGCCTGTGCCCTACTTCACTGAGTTGTAGTAAATCTATAAGTATAATTCAACACATAAACAAATTAAAAACCAAAGACTATATGATTCCCTCAATTGATGCAGAAAAAGCTTTTGATAATACCCAGTATCCCTTCATGATCAGAAGACTTAAGAAAATTGGTATAGAAGGGACATTTCTTAAACTGATAGAGGCCATCTACAACAAACCCATAGCCGATATTGAATGGATTTAAAATGAAATCATTTCCACTCAGATCAAGAACCAGGCAAGGTTGCCCATTGACTCCACTGCACTTTAACATTGTAATGGAAGTTTTAGCCATTGCAATTAGGGAAGAAAAGGTGATCAAGGGTATCCATATAGGGTCAGAAGAGATCAAACTTTCACTTTTCCCAGATGATATGCTTGTATACCTATAAAACACCAGGGATTCTACTACCCTAGAAGTGATCAAGGAATACAGCAGTGTCTCAGGTTACAAAATCAACACTCATACATCTGTAGACTTTATATATACCAACAACAGCCAAGCTGAAAAAACAGTCAAGGACTATTTCATTCACAGTAGTGCCAAAGAAGATGAAATATGTGGGAGTTTACCTAACAAAGGATGTGAAAGATCTCTATAAAGAGAACTATGAAACTCTAAGAAAAGAAATAGCTGAACATGTCAACAAATGGAAAAACATACCATGCTCATGGCTGGGAAGAATGAACATTGTCAAAATGTCCATACTACCCAAAGCAATATACAATTTTAATGCAATCCCTATTAAAGCTTCATTGACATACTCTAAAGATCTCAAAAAAATAATACTTCATTTTATATGGGATCAGAAAAAACCTCGAATAGCCAAGATATTACTCAGAAATAAAAACAAAGCAGAAGGAATCATACTACCAGACCTCAGACTCTACTATAAATCGATAATGATCAAAACAGCATGGTACTGGCCCAAAAACAGAGAGGTAGATGTATGGAACAGAATAGAGAACCAAGAGATGAACCCAGCTACTTACTGTTATTTGATCTTTGACAAGCCAATTAAAAACATTCAGTGGGGAAAAGATTCCCTATTTGACAAATGGTTCTGGGTGAACTGGCTGGCGACCTGTAGAAGACTGAAACTGGACCCATACCTTTCACCATTAACTAAGATAGATTCACTGGATTAAAGGTTTCAACTTAAAACACGAAACTATAAAAATACTAGAAGAAAGTGCAGGGAAAACTCTTGAGAAATCGGCCTGGGTGAATATTTTATGAGAGGACCTCCCCACCCCCCAGGCAATTGAAGCAGCATCAAAAATACACTACTGCACAGTGATCAAACTAAAAACTTCTGCACAGCCAAGAACACAGTAAGTAAAGCAAGCAGACAGCCCTTAGAAAGGGAGAAGATATTTGCAGGTTATGCCTCGAACGAAGGTTTAATAACCAGAATACACAGAGAACTCAAACATATTCGCAAGACAAGAACAAGTGATCCCGTCTCAGGGTGGACAAGGGACTTGAAGAGAAACTTCTCTGAAGAAGACAGGGACACGGCCTACAGACACATGAAAAAATATTCATCATCCTTAATCATCAAATCAAAACTACTTTGAGATATCATCTAACTCCAGTAAGATTAGCTCATATCGCAAAATCCCAAAACCAGAGATGTTGGTGTGGATGTGGAGAAAAAGGGAACACTTCAGTACTGCTGGTGGGAAGGCAAACTAATACGTTCCTTATGGAAACATGTTTGGAGACCACTTAGAGATCTAAAAATAGATCTGCCATTTGATCTTACAAGTCCTCTACTAGGTATATATCCAGAAGACCAAAAATCACATTATAACAAAGATATTTGTTATCAGAATGTTTATTGCAGCCTGATTCATAATTGCTAAGTCATGGAAGAAACCCAAGTGCCCATTGACCCACGAATGGATTAATAAATTGTGGTACATGTATACCATGGAATACTATGCAGCCTTAAAGAAAGATGGAGACTTTACCTCTTTCATGTTTACATGACTGGAGCTGGAACATATTCTTCTTCGCAAAGTATCTCAAGAATGGGAGAAAAAGTATCCAATGTACTCAGCCATACTATGAAACTAATTTATATCTTTCATATGAAAGCTGTAACCCAATTATAGCCCAAGAATATGGGGATAGGGATGGGGGAGGGGGAAAGATGGATGGAGAGAGGACAATTGGTTGGACCACATCTATGGTACATCTTAGAAAGGTACAGGTGAAACTTACTAAATGTAGAATATAAATGTCATAACATAATAACTAAGAAAATACCATGAAGGCTGTGTTAACCATTTTGATGAATATTTCAGATTGTATATAAAATCAGCACATTGTACCCCATGATTGCATTAATGTACACAGCTATGATTTCATTAAAAAAAAAAAATGTGTAATTCTTTCTGGTTGAGTTTAGGAAGATGGCATGCTTCTAAGTATTGGTGCATTTCCTTCATATTTTCCTATTTCTGAGAATAGAGGTTTTTTTTGTAGTACTCATTGAGAAATTTTTTGAATTTCTGTGGTATCTGTTGTTATTTTCCCTTTTGCTTCTGATCGATGTTATTAGAGATTTTGCTTTTCTGTTTCTGGCTAGTCTAGCCAAAAGTTAATCAATTTTATTAGTCTTTTCAAAGAACCAACTTTTTGTTCTGTTGAACTTCCAAATGATTTTTTTGTTTTCAATTTTATTTAATTCTGCTCTAACTTTGGTTATTTCTTTTCTTTTGCTGGGTTTGGGGTTGGATTGATCTTCCTTTTCCAGTTGGTCAAAATGGTCTATTAGGTTGCTGACTTGCTCTTTCTGCTTACTTGATGAAAGCTTCTAATGCTATAAATTTCTCTTTTGACTGACTTTGCAGTATCCCACAGGTTTTGGTAGTTTGTATCTTCATTATCATTTTCTTCCAAATAGCTGATGATTTCCTTTTTCTTTTCATTTCCTTCTTAATTTCATTTTTGACCCAACTGTCATTCATCCTAAGGTTGTTTAATTTCCCTGAGTTTGTTTAAGTCTGAAGATTTCTGTTGCTATTGAGTTCAATTTTGGTTCCATGATGGTTCGAGAAGATACAAGGAATAATTTCTATTCTTTTAAATTTGTTGAGGTTAGACTTGTGTCCTAAGAGATCATCAATTTTGGAGGATGATCCATGGGAAGATGAGAAGAATGTGCATTCAGTTTATTAGGATGAAATGTTCTGTAAATATCTGTTAAATCCATTTGTTCTAGGGTCAAGTTTAAGTTCATTTTTTTGTTTGTTTGTTTATTTTATCTTAGAGGATCTATCCAGAATTGACAAAGGGGTATTAAAATCTCCAACTATTATAGTATAGGAAGATATCAAATTGTTCATATCCATTAGGGTTTGCTTTATAAATTGAGCATTCAGGAGCATTCAGGTAGGGTGCATAAATGTTAATTATTGGAATGTCTCCGTGTTGAGTGTTTTCCTTGACAAATATGTAGTGTCCATCCTTGTCTTTCCTTATTTTTATTGTTTATATTCAATTGTATCTGCAAATAAAATTGCAAGCCCTGCTTTTTTCTGATTTCCATTTGCTTATATTATAGATGTCCATTCCTTCACCCTGAGTTGTTTTTTATTCTTTGAGGTAAGATGAATTTCTCTCTATTAGGCAATAGATATCTAGCCTGAGTTTTTGATCTTTAAGGGTCCTTAATTCAAAATGTTCTTTATACTAGAGAAACATATTTTGAGGTGGAATATTTTGGTTCCTTCCACCCCTTATGGTTAATTTTTAGTCCTAGCATCACTCTGAGCTTATAGCCATTGTCAAATACTTTCTGAGCCCCAGGAAGTTTCAGAGGAATGTAAAATAGTTTTAGAAACAAATCAGCCAGACTGTCCAAGTCTATATCAATTAAACTCATTATTGAGAATGCAGATGTATATAATTAGGACAATAGGAAGAACCAAAATATCCCAATAGTAACCCCAAAAGGGTACTAATTGCATAGGAATCTAGAGGGTTTTAAAATATCTAGAGGTGATGAACATAGTCTCGTTGGAGGCAATGTCCAAAGACTTTCTTAAGAAAATAGGTTGGACTCTGATATTCTTATAGGCAAAGAAAGAATGAGTTCATTTGACACCTTCAAACAAAATGCAGTACCATATCCCTACCTTATATAACTGAAGGAGGCCAGAAACTATGACTCAAACTGTAACATTAGGAGACTAGATTATGACATCTCAAATACAGGTAGTACTTGATTTACAATGGCTTTATTTATGATTTTTTAACTTTATGATGGTGTGAAAGTATTAGGCAGGGACCAAATCTGCAAGTGGTGGGTACAGGCCAGGGGGGTCTTTCCTAGAGATTAAGACAGGGAACAATCAAGGGAAGGGACTTCAGAAAAAATGCAGAACACCTGTCAATTATCTGGTACCATCCCACACCTTCCATAAGCCCACCCCAGGACCAGGTCAATGAAAGGAAACCACCTGAGAGTCCTTAATGGCTTTCTCCACTTGCAGGTACTGACTCATTCCTTTCTCTGGACTATGGTTTTGCTTTATAAGCTTCTTTTCTGCAATGAAAGCTGTTTGCATGGAATTACTTCTGGACTGTAATCACTCTGTTGCACCAGCCTGGCTTATGATTCTTCCAAGCCAAGAGCCAAAGAGAGGTTGGACTTGAGATTTGGTCCCCCGACCCAGGAGCCTCTCTTTCTCTCTTTTTGAAGATAAGGTGATGGAGTATGTGTGTTGCTAGAACTTGCCTCGTCACATCATCTTTATGTCTCCCTCTTTTCCCAAGTCTGGCAAGATGTAGTGGGTAGTGTAAATATGGTACAGACACTGGAATTCCTGTCCCTTTTGTTATAACACTAGGTCCTGCTATATGCCAGTCAAGGTCTTATGGGACTGCCCTCACCTCAGTCAGTCGGCTGCCTGCTTTCTGTGGAGAGTGGTTTGTCCTCAGACTGAGGAAGTAGAGGAGTGGGAGAGGGAAAAGTTTTCTCTGTGGAAAATGTCCTGACATAGTGAGACCCCAGTGGTAACCTAAGTGTTCTCTCTTCTATCCTTCTCTTTCTAACTAGAACTTTGTTTTTGAGTACTGTGTCCTGTGTCATCCCAGGCTGTTTCAGACATGGAGAAGTGAGGGTAGACTGCCCTCACCATCTCCCATGTGGTTACAAAGGGGACAGTTTCCCCTGGGTTTCTGGAGCCAGGTGAGGATTCCGACTGTGGGAACACAATGTGGTGTCCACATGCTGAAGTACTGCCAAGGAGAGGGACACCTGAATGCGTGGTGGCTGACACATTAGGATGGGGACACCTGGTTCAATGGGTAGTTACAATAGAGATTTTGGGCACAGCCTAACTAAACTAGCCATGAGCCAGACCTGCCAGACATGAGGACACCAGGTCCAACTGGTAATCTACTCTTGGTCTTTTCTGTTCTATTCCCATAGAGACAGTGCGACAGGAAACCTTAGTCCCTGCCAATTCTCCCTTGGAATGTCTATAATAAAACTGAAAGAGCCTTAGACCTGACAACCTCTGAAAAACAAAACTAGTGTGTTTTTGCTACACAGTTTGGCCAAAATACCAACTACCAGACAGAGAATTCTAGCCTGAGAATTGGAGTCTTTTAACCCAAATACTGTTCTGCAATTAGATCTCTTCTGTGGGAGGGAGGGAAGGTAGTCAGAAATTCCCTATGTTCAGGCCCTTACAAACCTGAGATACCCCAGTATTGATTGTGTGGAGAAGTGTCAAATTAGGGAGATAGAAGTAGGTCCTGGTATCTCTTTGGCTCTGGACAAACCTCACATTTCAGATAAGAAATCAAGTGAAGGCAAAGGGATTATAGCTGTGCCTCAGCCCCAGAGGCACTTCAGATGACACCAGAATACGGTCCACCCCTCTTCACTCCTCTTTTCTGAGTCTGAATTACCTTCCATATGTCCTTTATAGGTTGTATCAGACTCCACAGGACAGACTGGGAGGGTCCATGTTCCATTCCAAATGCAAGATCTCCAAACACATAAGAATGAACTGGAAAGCTGCTCAGCTGACCCAGGGGAATTCGCAGAAGAATTTGCACACCTGATGATTGTTTTTGGTTTATGCTGGAAGGATATGTGGGTCTCACTCTCACATTGTTGCTTCATTATCCATCTATTAATATATTGCCCATGCCATTTTAACCTCATTCAGTTTGTGTGTCTTCAAGGCTTTAACAGTTCCCCATGAAGCTTATGCTAGCTCAGGGATTCCGCCCAACACCTGAACGAGATACTATCACCACCCACAGAGCCACTGGATAAAACCACAAGTGACTTCCACCTGTAGCTCTTAAAAGAGGTCATGGAGCCTGGAGAGCCATCTCTGCTCAGCAGAAGCAGCTACAGAAGACAGACCTTCAGCCCCAAACCCCAAAGATTTTCAGGCTCCACAGCTCTCAAAGAGGGATGTTAGGCAGAGGCCAAATCTGCGGGCACCAGATCCAGGTCAAGAGTAAAGTTCCTAAGGGTGGAGAAACTGGGCACCAATCAGGGGAAGGGACTACAGGAAAACACAGCACCTGTCAGCCATCTGGTAATAGACCACACCTCCAGCAAGTCTTTCCCTGGACCAGACCAACAGAAAGAAACTACAGGGAGCCCTTAATGTCTTTCCCTACTTGTGGAGACTGACCAATTCCTCCTTTTGGAATATATTTTTGCTTTGTATAGCTTCCTTTTCTGCAATAAAGCTGTTTGTGTGAAATTGCTTCTGGTCTGCAAACACTCAATCATACTGATGCAGGACATTTGGCGCCCCGACCAGCTCAGAGGAGCTGGCGGACCTGCCGCCTCCACCTTGGCGGTGTCGGTGTGGCGGCAGCGCGGCTGAGGAACCAGCAGGCTGTATGATAGGCAAGGAGGGGGACCTCCACCCACCCCCCCCCCCCGCCAGAGGCTCCAATAGCCACAAAGGCCGGACAACTGCCGAGGAGACACCTGCACCTTGGTGTCTCCTTCAGTTTACACTTATGACTAAAGATGGAACCTCCATTTCTGATGCCTAGGTCAATTACATGTGAATTTCCTAGGCCTCAATTCCATGAATGGACTCTGTTCATTCATTAATACATTCATTCACCTTGCCCCGGCCGGAAGGAACTGTGTTCATTCATTGATACATTCATTCACTTTGCCGGGCGGAAGGAACTGTGTTCATTCATGGATACATTCATTCACCTTGCCCAGGCAGAAGGGACTGTGTTCATTCATTTCCTGGCCAAAGAACCCAAACGCCTATATATACCCCGAGACTAAAAGCCTAAGAGGGGAGACGGGGAAAGACCGGAGAGAAACGGAGAGAGCTTTTCTCTCCCCACTTGAGATCTCTCTCTATCAGGAGCTTTAGTGTTTTTTGTGTTCTTTTCTGTAAATAAATTCTGTCTTACCACTGATCTGTTGTCCGTGGGTTTATTCTTCAAATCACCGAGACCAAGAACCTGAAATTCCGGTATCAATACTATCCCTATGATTCTTCCAAACAAGGAGACAAAGAAACAGGACAGCGGTCTGCCAGGAGGCTGGACCTCGCAAAAGCGATACTCAGTAAGTAGAAACTGCACTTTGAGTACCCATACCATCATTCTGTTTTTCACAGAATGTACATTCAGGACAGTATTCGTTAAATTACAGAGATATTCAACACTTTATTATAAAACAGGTTTTGTGTTAGATGATTCTGCCCAATTCTAGGTAGAACACATTAGTAAGTGTTCTTAGCATGGTTAAGGCAGGCTAAGCTATCCTGTTCAGTGAGTGTATTGCATGTATTTTTGATCTATAGTATTTTTAGCTTTTAACAAGTTTATCAGGATGTAACCTCATTGCAAGTCAAGGTGCATCTGTATGCCTCTTTTGCATAAGGGTTATTTTGAGCTGATTATTTGGAGAAAAGAAGACAAAGGAGAATCTCTGGAAACAATGTTACCCTTTTGTTAGGGAAATTTACATTTATAAATGAATCTCTCTGTACCAGGAAGATAAGTATGACTGACTTTGTATCACCAGAGACTCTCAACAGAAAATTCAGGAACTTAAATCTGCATAACAAAATTTATTCTTATTTACCATATTTCCTGGTCACCTTCCCCACACCATACTTCTTTTGTTTTAACTGAAGATATAGCCCCAGTTCTAGCCACCTCTTAGAGTTACTTTTCCTATGTGTGTATGAGATATACATATGAATAAACTTTGGGAAGTTTTTCTTTTGTTAATCAGTCTTTTGTAACAGAGGCCCCAGCTGAGATGTATAGGAGGGAAGATTTTTTTGTCAATAGTGTTAAGCTAGAAATAGGGATTTAATAGGAAAGCAAAACTGAGAATGGGAAATAGTCTTTTTAGCAGGCGTTCAATACCTCACTGAATATTTTGAAAAAGGCTTAGAGCAAAAACAGAATAATACTTAGAATAAATTCATGGCATTACAGAGGCAAAAAGTTGTTTGGAAAAAAATCGCCCCATGTACTCATTGTATATGGAGAAGGGAGTTTATGAAAATAGGAGTAGTTACTATACACAGAAAAACATTGGAGAAAGAATTTGTCTTATATTAGCCAAGAAATTATAGGGAAAAAAATGAAGTCAATGATCAATGAAAGTGCTCTGTGTGTTATAGGACCAAGAGGGTCTGGCCGCCTGTTGCTGGCAGTCAATGTGTAGAGATTCATAGGACCATTAAGCTTTATTTGGCAGGGCTGGGATTGTGGAGAACGGCGAGACTAACCTCTCTCAGACTGTTCTGTTCTTCGATTTCCAAAATTACAGTTTTATACATTTTAAGGTCAAAGTGAAGACTGTGTTAATCCTCGTCTTAAATAATAATTAGCAGAACCCATGACCCATAATAAACAATAATCAGCACAAACCATGACCTAAAACAACATTCTAATTCAAAAATTAGTCTCCTAAATCAATCTACCTAAACTACTCAAGACAGGCACAGTTGAGGTGGGAGCTAAATTTACAAAATTGTAAGAACGGGAGACAGGGGTGAAGGTCAGGCAGGACCTAAACCGACCAGACCAGCTGCATCCTGTCTGCCGCAGTCTGACAGACTCCATCTTATTCTCACTACATGTGCTTTCATCAGGGAGAATCAAGCACTCGATTTCCTGTTTTACCCTTAAATTCACCCAAGGACAGATTTGTCTAATGTTAAAATGAAAACTTGCAATTTTTTACTGATACAGGTGCTGCTGTCATAGAAAGTTCAGTCCCTGGGGCCAAATCAGTGAGAACAAAGAAAGGACAAGTAGTTTGAAGAAAAGGAAAGACAATGAAGAGGGCAGTAGACTAACTGCCATCTTGGCTTATGCAGAAAGAGAAGTCTTTTTAAAAGGGGGGCTGGCAGTTAGGCTTGTGTCTTTGTGACCAATGTCTTGTGTCATGGCTTCAGGTTATTGTTAAAATTGGTGGTTTAACTTGACCTTATCTCCATGATTTGACCTTTGTCTGGACAATTATGTTGAGCCATCTCCCTGTAGTTTAAGATACTAGAAAATGAACAGCAAAGAACATTTCTCTGCCCATTTGTTTTTTTTTTTTTTTTTGAGACAGAGCCTCAAGCTGTCACCCTGGGTAGAGTGCCATGGCATCACAGCTCACAGCAACCTCCAATTCCTGGGCTTAAGCCAGTCTCCTGCCTCCGCCTCCCAAGTAGCTGGGACTACAGGC
>CAUYRH010016301.1:0-27727 GCA_963574655.1 Perodicticus potto | reverse complement strand
ATATGCAGAAAATGTTCCCCATAACATGACAGAGAAGGAATTCTGGACACGTTTTTTCCAGTCCCATTATTTTCACAGGGACCGGCTGAATACAGGGTCAAAGGATCTCTTTGCAGAATGTGCCAAAATAGATGAAAAAGGTAACTGTTTATCTTTGATGTACTCTGTATTTAACTTGGCACTCTAGTCATTGGATCTGTTAGTGAACTTTTTCTAATTTCTCAGAAAGGTAAGACATGCTGAACTTTTTTATTTTGTTGATTTTTTTAGGATTAAAAACAATGGTTTCATTAGGAGTGAAAAATCCACTACTAGATTTGACAGCTTTGGAAGATAAACCATTAGATGAGGTAAGAAGTAATCAAAGAAGTTAATGAGAGAAAACTGTTTTCCTAGTGTTCAGTATTTTTATAGTTTTAAAATTACCTTAAGAATAGATGTATTCCACTTGTGAGAATGTAAAATAAAGAAAATACTATTATTTGAAGTGATTTATCAGAAATGCTTTGTGAGTATTACTATTTGCCATTAAAATTATCTTAAAGGGGTGGTGCCTTTAGCTCAGTGGGTAGGGCACCAGCCCCCATATACCAACAGTGGTAGGTTTGAACCCGACCCCACCAAACTGCAACAAAAAAATAGCCGGGCATTGTGGCAGGTGCCTGTAGTCCCATCTACTTGGGAGGCTGAAGCAAGAGAATCGCCTGAGCCCTGGAGTTGGAGGTTGCTGTGAGCTGTGACGACGTGGCACTCTACCGAGGTCGACAGAGTGAGAATGTCTCTTTAAAAAAAAAATTGTCTTAAAGGACATAAATTTCTAGCTCCCCCATCAGTAGTTCTTCAGATAATAGAGGGCTTAACATGATATTGAGTCCAACTTTATGCTCTTAACTAACATTTAATCTAAAAAAATGTGAATAAGTATTAACAAAGATGATAACAAACATGTATTGGTTGTCTGCTGCCTACCAGACTTGGAGTACTTTTACCTTCCACCAGACCTGATATGTTTCAGCAGCTAGAGTGGTGTTTTTCATTTTTCAGCCTTTTTATCTCAGGGCACACTTGAACCTTAAACTTCTGTGGCACACTTAAATTATGTTGATAAAAAAAAAAAAGCCGGGTGGCGCCTGTGGCTCAGTGAGTAGGGCGCCGGCCCCATATGCCGGAGGTGGCGGGTTCAAACCCAACCCCGGTCACAAACTGCAAAAAAAAAAAAAAAAAAAAAAAAGCCTGGGCGCAGTGGCTCACATCTATAATTCTATAATCCTAGCACTCTGGGAGGCTCAAACAGTTCAAGACCAGCCTGAGAAAGTTAACCTGGTGTTGTGGAGGGTACATATAGTCTCAGCTACTTGGGAGGCTGAGGCAGGGGGATCACTTGAGCCCAAGAGTTTGAGATTGCTGTGAGCTGTGACACCAGGGCACTCTACTGAGGGCAACAGAATAAAACTCTGTCTCAAACAAAACAGAGTGAAAAAAAGAATATACTTACTGTGCTCTGAACGTCTTTTAAAAATAATTTAATGCAATTAAGGATCTTTAAAAATTTTCATGGCAGGGTGGTGGTGCCTATGGCTCAGTGGGTAGGGCGCTGGCCCCATATACCAAGGGTGGTGGGTTTGAACACGGCCCCGGCCAAATTGCAACAAAAATACCCAATGTTGTGGCAGGCACCTATAGTCCAGCTACTCGGTAGGCTGAGGCAAGAGAATCCCCTAAACCCAAGAGCTGGCGGTTGCTGTGAGCTGTGACGTCACGGCACTCTACCTAGGGATAAAATGAGACTCTCTCTCAAAAAAAAAATTTTTTTCATGGCACACTGGTTGAAAGTTGCTGAGCTAGATCATCAAGTATAAGCTATACCTACCTCATCATGACTATAAACCTACAGATGTATCCAGGCACAGAGAATGAGATGGTTCTTTCTGTGGTCAAGGATAATTTCATTCCTACTTCTATCTTATAGGCCAGGAACCTGCCCCCCCTCAGTTATTCCCTTTACTCTGATTTTTCATTTTCTTGCCCTTCTTTTGACTTCCTTTCTGCTGGCTATATAAACATGTTCACACCTTCCTCTTTTTCTCCTTAACTTTCCCCTCACCAGGTGAGAAAAACTGGTATTAAAATGTTGTGCTATGATCTAATTATAAACTAACATAAAATGGTCCTTAGTCTCAACATTAGTTATTTCCTTAATGAAATTCAATGGTTCTCTTGGTAATTTTCAAAATTCATTTATTTTAGTAAATCTTAACACATTACAGTCCAACTTATATTGCAAAAGGACCAGGCATGGTGGCTCATACATAGAATCCAAGCACTCTGGGAGGCCAACGTGGAAGGAACACTTGAGCTCAGGAGTTTAAGACCAGCCTGAGGGGTGGCACCTATAGCTCAAGCAGCTAAGGTGCTAGCCACATACACCACAGCTGACTGATTCCAATCCAGACGGGCCTGCCAAACAATGACAACTACAACCAAAAAATAGCTGGGTGTTGTGGTGGGTGCCTGTAGTCCCAGCTACTCTGGAGACTAAGGCAAGAGATTCGCTTAAGCCCAGGAATTGGAATTTGCTGTGAGCTGTAACGCCACAGCACTCTACCCAGGGTGACAGCTTGAGGCTCGCTCTCAAAAAAAACAAAAAAAAAGATCAGCCTGAGCAAGAGTGAGACCTCATCTCAACTAAAAAGAGAAAAATTAGCTGGGCATTGTGGCAGATGGCTATAGTCTCAGCTACCCAGAAGGCTGGGGCAGGAGAATTGCCTGAACCCAAGAGTTTAGGAGGTTGCTGCGAGCTAGGCTGAGGCCAATGTGCTTTAGCCCAGGCAACAGAAGCAACATGGCAAGACTCTGTCTTAAAAGAGAGAAGGGGAAAAAAAAAACCACAAAACGATGCATAGGGAACATACATTCAATAGAAACCATACTTCAAATGTTGGGTTTTGGTTTAAAATTCTTTATAATGAATTATAGAATAGGCTTTTGTTAGCTAATTTTGTTCAACTGTAGGCTACTGTGAGTTATTTGATCACATTTAAGGTTGGCAAAGGTGGTGTGTTTTTTGATTTATGATATTTTCAATTTACTACGAGTTTATTGAGACGTGACCTGTTTGTAAGCCAAGAAATACCTGTACAAACAGGGTCCTCTTTAATTATCCTGAGAAAATGAAGCTTAGTCAAGCTTAGAGGTAAAGCTTAGTATCATGAGGAAAAAATTTTCTTTTAAAGATACTGGCATATTGTACGTGCACTTTTGTAACTTTTTCTCTGCTTATCAATATCAGTCCAAACTACGCAGTAGTTGTCATTTTTGTTTTGAGACAGTTTTACTCTGTTGTCCAGGTTAGAGTGCCATGCTGTCAGCCCAGCTCAAAGCAATTTTTCTATTTTTAGTAGAGGCAGGGTCTCCTCCTTGCTCAGGTTGGTCTTTAACTCCTGAGCTCAATCATTCCACCCACCTCAGCCTCCCAGAGTGCTAGGATTCCAGAGGTGCCTGGCCTTACACCACAGTGTTAAGAATAGACTATAAAACCAAACTACCTGACTTAAACTGTGGTATTTTTTAACATTTGTATGCCCAGTTTTTTGTGTTCTTACTGCTTTTTGATGGGCTAATAGAACTGTCACACTCGTGTCCAACTTGTGGCCCACATGCTAATTATTTGAGAGGACTGTTTTGCTTAACCCGTGGTGTCAGTATGGAGAAAATTATGCACAAACCTATTTTTTCCTGATCAACTTTTGTTTTATTTTTTGAGACAGAGTCTCAAGCTGTCACCCTGGGTAAAGTGCCATGGTATCACAGCTCACAGCACCCTCAAACTCTTGGACTTAAGCGATTCTCTTGCCTCAGCCTCCCAAGTAGCTGGGACCACAGGCACCTGCCACAACACTCAGCTATTTTTTTTTTATTGTAGTTGTCATTGTTGTTTGAGCTGGCCCAGGCCGGGTTCAAACCTGCCAGCCTCGGTATATGTGGCTGACGCCTTACACGGAGCTCTACCCCTATCAGCTTTTGTTAGTGTATGTGTATCTAATGTGTAGCCCAAGACAACTTTCTTCCAGTGTGCAACAGAAAATAAAAAAGGCTGAGACACCTCTATAGGATTGGTATAAGAGTAAAAAAATCCTGGTACATAATAAGGACTTAATAAGTAAGGTGTTACTGCAGTTTTCATTTACATTTTTTAATCTGCATAGTATTCTCTTGTATGGATATATCAACATTTATGTAACCAATCTTTTTACTAGAAATGAACTGATTCAGTTTTTCCTTTGGTACCCCTTTCTTTATCAACCTCTAATTGTAACTGTCACAGGCTGTGATCTTAGGCCTCCTGAATGTATTCATTCTCCCTATCCATACCTTAACTATGTAATAATGACTCCCAAATATTTCTCCCTTGTCTTTAACTCCAGAGCTTCAACTGCCTCCTTGATAATCTCCTGTTATATGTTGCACAGATATCTTAGCCTAACATGTCCAAAATGGAACCTTTGATTCCCATCCTTATAAACCTACTTTTTCCTGAGTTTATCTTAGTAAACAGAATTACCATTTGCCAAACCAAAAATCTGGGAGTCTCCTTGATTAGTTCCCTATTTTATGTCTAACATTCTATGGACATGTCCCATATAATACATCTTCGATCTGTATGCCTTTCTCTTTCTCCACAGGTACATAAACTCTCACTGTTAAGCTCCCACCATCTTTGGTCTGATTGCTTGCTTTAGCCTCCTAATTGATCTGTCTTTGTACTGTTTTCCTTTATAGTTCGTTCTCCCCTTGCAGTATGATATATGGTATAAATTAGATCTTAATACTCCTGTATGTGAAATTCTTCAGTGTCTTCTAATTGAACATAAAACCATAACTCCTACAAGACTCTGCTTGATTTGGCCCCTGCCTGCTTCTCACATTGGGCCACCTCCACTCACTCATGCTCCAGACATGACCTTCCTTCTGCTCCATGCCAAGTGTTTTCTACTTCACAGCCTTTGTACTTGGCTATCTTTCTACCTGTTCTTCCCGTCTTCTACCCATCTTTAAACATTAGTTCTAATATCACTTTATCAGGGAGACTTTTCCAGTCACCTCTCCAGTTCAGTTCATCATGTTATTCTGTGTTTACTTTATTTTCTGCTTCTAAAAAAGATGTTTGTACTTGTTTTACTTGATAATTGCTAGTCAGTCTCCTCTTGGAAAAGCATATCCTCTTGGCAAAGCATAAGCCCCATGAAGCTGATTTTATTATTGATTATTGGCCTGTCCCCAACACATGGCATATACTAAGTACTTCGTAATTAGTTGACAAATGGATGAATGACAAGGAGTCTTTTTATGGTCGGGTTTTTTTTTTTAACCTCTTTAGCCTCACCAATTCCTGGACCACCCTTCATTGTAGGTATACTGAACTACATACAAACCCATGACACAGTGTGCACTACATTGCTTCTATGCCTTTGTTTAAGTAGTTTCTTCATTCCTGAGATATTGTCTCCCATGTCTGCCTGTCAAGAATCTGTTTTATCTTATGGTTCCCCATAAAGCTTTTTCAAACCTACCCTTTTCTCCACCAATAGATTTGATCACTTCCTCTCTCCCCCGCCAGCTTTCTACTAACTAGTATTTAGACTTACGGCAGAGGGTCTTATCAATTTTATATCTGCAAGGCCTGGGACACAGTATGCATTCAGTATATGTTTGACAATACTTCTTGTTAAATTTTCTTTTTATAGAGGTTGCCTTGACTAAGAAAAAGTGACAAAACCAGAATTTGACTCTTTGTCTTTCTGAATCCATAGTTTGCTTTTCCCCCACTGTATTCTTTTCTTGTATTCAATATTTTGCTAATTAGATCTAAAATTGTCCTTTAAAAACAAAATGCAAAATTTAAAATTAAGATATATATATATATATATATATGTATGTATGTATGTATGTATATATTTTGAGACAGTCACAAGCTGTCACCCTGGGTAGAGTGCCGTGGCATCGCAGATCACAGCAACCTCAAACTGTTGTGCTTAAGTGATTCTATTGTCTCAGCCTCCCAAGTAGCTGGGATTACAGGTGCCCGCCATAACGCCTGGCTATTTTTTTGTTGGAGTTGTCATTGTTGTTTTAGCTGGCCTGGGCTGGGTTTGAACCAACCATCCTTGGTGTATGTGGCCAGCGCCCTCCCCATTGAGCTAGTGGTGGGGCCTAAAATTAAGATTTTTTTTGGTAATGCTAAAGGAGTTAGTGAATTTTTTTTTTTAATTTTTTTATGTGTGTAATGTCACTTGTTTTTAAATGTTTGCTGGGCTAGGCACAGTGGCTCATGCCTGTAATCTTAGCACTTAGGCAGAAGGATCACTTGAGCCTATGAAGCCCATATCCCTTAAGTTCAAAACTAGCGTGGGCAACATAGCAAGACCCAATCTCTACCAAAAAAAAAAAAAATTAAATAAGTAAATGTTTGCCCATAAATACATGGTAATATTCATGAGAATTAATAAGAAAGTCCCATCAAATTTTTTCAACCAAGCTTATCTGGCATAATAAATAAGAAAAGAAGCTTAATTTGATTTTTAATCTGCTAAATTATTTCTCACAGGGCTATGGCATTTCCTCTGTGCCAACTACTTCCAATTCTAAGTCCATAAAGGAAAATAGTAATGCTGCCATCATCAAGAGGTTTAACCATCACAGTGCCATGGTCCTGGCAGCAGGACTCAGAAAACAGTTAAGTATATATGCAAAGGTGCAGTAACTGGACTTTTTAGAATATCCAAATGGAGTTGTGGGATTCTGCTTGTAGTTTTTTAACATAGACTTATTTTTTTCCTTTAAGAGAAGCACAAAATGAACAAAATGGTGAGCCCAGCAGCATCGATGGAAATTCTGGAGATGCAGACTGCTTTCAGCCAGCAGTAAAAAGGGTATGGACAAAATATTTGGACCAATTTGGGGTTTTGGTTTCTCTAAATACTTTATAGAATTGCTTGTATGTTATGTCACTTATTTCATATGACTCATTTCTTTTAACCAAGAAGTTAAGCATTTGGTTTATAGAATAGATCATTATAAAGTATTTCCTCAGATTTGGTTTGCCAGGCTAACTTTCTGTAGACTCGACCCTGCTTTTTTTTTGTTTGTTTTTTTGGCCAGGGCTTGGTTTGAACCCGCCACCTCCGGCATATGGGGCCGGTGTCTTATTCCTTTGAGCCACAGGTGCCACCCAGAGTCAATCTTGTTTAACCATTTTTAATGGGTTTTTATCTTTCACATGTACACATATACACAAACTCTTCTTGTGCATGATTTTATTGTCTGGGCAAGAGTATTCAACAGAGGCGATGTAACGGAAAGAATAACCTGAAGTTTTGTATATATGATCTAAAAGAAAGTGAATTGGCTTTCATGTGAAGCTTAATATTTCAGAGGTAAAAATGTCTTATTAAATATTAAAGAAATCATTTGAGAGTGGAGGAGTATACACAGTTAGCTACTTATATATTTCTTTTTGTCCTGCAACTTTGCCAATTTTCTCTCTCTCCCTATTATAAAAATATGTTATGAAAAAGTTTTCTCTTAGAGGGCAGTCAGGTAGTATGTACTAAAGTTTTTTAAGCTTTATGCCTTAATTTTACTTCTGGACACTTATTTTAAGAAAGTAAAGATGGGGTGGCACCTGTTGCTCAGTGGGCATGGCGCCAGCCCCATATACCGAGGGTGGAGGTTTCAAACCCACCCCAGCCAAACTGCAACAAAAAAAATAGCCGGGCATTGTGGCAGGCACCTGTAGTCCCAGCTACTCAGGAGGCTGAGGCAAGGGAATCGCCTAAGCCCAGGAGTTAGAGGTTGCTGTGAGCTGTGTGATGCCACAGCACTCTACCGAGGGCAATAAAGTAAAATTCTGTCTCTAAAACAGAAAGAAGGTAAAGATGTGTTCAAATACGTAGATACAGGTATTCATTACAGTATTATAACAGATAATTACAAGCTTGATAGCTGGTACGTTTAAACAATGAAGATTGATGCAACTATTACTGACTTTAAAAGGATTAATAATGGGCGGTGCCTGTGGCTCAGTGAGTAGAGTGCCGGCCCCATATACCAAGGGTGACGGGTTCAAACCCAGCCCCGGCCAAACTGCAACAAAAAAATAGCCGGACATTGTGGTGGGTGCCTGTAGTCCCAGCTACTCGGGAGGCTGAGGCAAGAGCATCACCTAAGCCCAAGAGTGGGAGGTTGCTGTGAGCTGTGAAGCCATGGCACTCTACTGAGGGCGCCAAAGTGAGACTGTCTCTAAAAAAGTAAAAATAAAAAAATAAAGGATTAATAATATATTGCATAAAAAAGAGTTCACACAACAAACTTTATAATACGGTTTCACAATGTAGCAAAGAAGTTTATGAACTTTAAAAAGGCTTCAGGCCAGATGCAGCAGTTCACATCTATAATCCCAGCATTTGGGGAGGCTGACATGGAAAGATACTTAAGCCAAGGAGTTTGAGACCAGCCTGGGCAACATAGCACGACCCGTCTTTATGAAAAATAAACAAATGAGCCAGGCATAGTGGTGCTTGCCTATGGTCATATCTACTCAGGACGCTGAGGCAGGATAATCACTTGAACCCAGGAGTTCAAGGACACAGTAAGGTATGATCACTGCACTCCAGTCTGTAGAACAGAGCAAGAACCTGTCTTTAAAAAGTATAAAAGAAAAAGTATCAAAGAATATGCTGAATGATTATCTTTCAGTAAAGGAATTATGAGTGAATCTTAAATTATGTTTCTTTTGCATATTTTACTAATATAATATTTCTGCAGACATGTATGGCCTTTCAAATTATTAAAGTCAATAAGGGCTAGATGCCCAGAGGTCAGTGGTTAGGGCACTGGCCACATGCTTTGAAGCTGGTGGGTTTGAACCCAGCCCGGGCCTGCTAAATAAACAAAAAAAATAGCCAGGCATTATGGTGGGTGCCTATGGTCCTAGCTCCTAGGGAGGCTGAGGTAAGAGAATCACTTGAGCCCAAGAGTTTGAGGTTGCTGTGAGCTGTGACAGCACAACACTCTACTGAGGGTGACAATAAAAAAAAGAAAACAATGAGGTGTTTCCTTTTTGAACTGTGGAAAAGTATTGTAAAACCAAAACATTAAGTTATAGAGATGTTCAATTAGTGATGCTTTCTTTACAGTACTATTGGTCCTTGATTCTTGGTAGTGAATGAGTTGTCAAAATGTGTTATTTCTGTGTGTGAGTTTTCATAATATAAATGCTTCTTGACCTAAAGGGGGGTTGCAAGCCAATAAATTCAATGTAAGTTGTAAATACCGTAAACTAAAAATGCATTTAATACATGTAATCTACCAAACATCATAGCTTAGCTTACCTACTTTAAATATGTTCACAGCACTTAGAGTAGCCTATAGTTGAGCAAACTCATCCAACACAAAGACCTTTTCTTTTTTTTTTTAGACAGTCTCACTCTGTTGTCCTGGGTAAAATGCTATGCTTTCATACCTCACAGCAACCTCAAACTCTTGGGCTCAAGTGATCCTCTGGCCTCATCCTCCAACTGGCTGGATTTACAGGCATCCACCATGACACCAGGCTAATTTTTTCTATTTTTAGTAGAGACAGGGTCTCGCTCTTGCTCAACCTGGTCTTGAACTCCTGAGCTCAAGCAGTCCACTGCCTTGGCCTCCCAAAATGCTAGGATTACAGGTATGAGCCAATGTGCCGGGCCACAAAGCCTTTTTCATAATAAAGTTTTATAGACTAATACACATTGTGTTGCAGAATCAGTGGGAAAAGACAGATTATTCTACAGATGATGCTAGAAGTTGTTAATAATTTAGTAAAAAAGCTTTTTACAAATAAAACCAAAAACTACCCAACTGGAAGAGAAAATATTTACAACATACATAATAAAAGGCAATTTTCTTAATATTCAAAAAAATGTCTTTACTCAATAGAAAAATATCAGAAAGCATGTACAGGTAATTAATTTGGGGAAGAAAACAATAAAACATAAATTTTCATCTACCAGGTTGGCAAAAATTAAAAGTTCAGTCATATTAATAGTATGGTCAGAGTGTAGGAAAACAGGTACTCTGTGAGTGCTTGATGAGGAAATTGGGTCAGCCATTTCTAAGACAATCCTTTCCAGGAAGTGATGCTCATGGTGAGAAGTCTTCATTTTTTTACTATCTGTACAGTTTCATTTTTCAGTCATATTCGTTAACTTTATAAGAGTTACTGACAAGAAGTTACTATGTTAATAATAGGCGAAGTTACAAGAGTCCATTGAATATGAAGACTTGGCAAAAAATAATTCTGTAAAAACGATTGCACTAAACCTCAAGAAGTCAGATAGGTAAGTATGGTCAATATTAAACAGAACAGTTAATGTAACACAGTTTCAAAATAATTCTGGAAGTATAGCACTTATTTCTAATCCTGTTATTGCCATTAAAGTAAATATGCTTTTTTAAAACAAATCTACTCTTAAGCATCTCAGGAAAGCATTCTAAATGATCAAAAGCCAAGAAAATAAATTTTGGATCTTTGTGCTGTTTCTTTCTTATTGCCCTTATGGGAATTAAATTATTTGTTTGTTTTATTGAATCTAATTGTATCACTTTTTGCCTCAAGGGGTATTTTGTACTCACTGCTAAAATGTTGACAAATACTGGGCATCTTTACTATGTGTAATTAGTAATAATTTCTTTTGTGCTAACCCTCAGGTATTACCATGGTCCAACTCCAATTCAGTCACTACAATATGCAACAAGTCAGGATATTATTAATTCTTTTCAAAGTATTAGACAAGAAATGGAAGCTTATACACCCAGGTTAACTCAGGTGGGTAACTTGTTTAAAGATCAGAATTTCCATAGTTCCTTCCTTAGTTTATGAGCACAACCAGTCAAACTATACAACTAATATTTCAATTGGGCTTAAGAATATATATCTGCTGGCCGGGTGTTGTGGCGGGCGCCTGTGGTCCCAGCTGCTTGGGAGGCGGAGGCAGGAGACTCACTTGAGCCCAGGAATTGGAGGTGGCCATGAGCTGTGATGCCATAGCACTCTATCCAGGGTGACGCTTGAGGCTTTGTCTCAAAAAAAAAAAGAGAATATATATCTGCAAAATAAATTGAAAAAATCAAGAGGTAGGGAGAAATGGTGTTTGAAATGTCCTAATAGCATCTTAATAAAAAATAAGTTAATGGGTTTTGTGATTGCTAATCTTTTTCCTTTTATATACTTGGTTTTTTTTGTTTTGTTTTGTTTGTTTTGTTTTTGAGACGGAGTCTTAATCTATCACCCTGGGTAGAATGCTGTGGTGTCACAACTAACAGCAACCTCGAATTCTAAAGTGATTCTCTTGCCTCAGTCTCCCAAGTAGCCGGGACTACAGGCGCCCGCCACAATGCCAGGCTATTTTTGTTGTTGTTCCAGTTGTCATTGTTATTTCTTTAGCTGGCCTGGGCCTGGGTTCGAACCTGTCAGCCTCAGTGTATTTGACCAGTGCCCTACCACTGAGCTACAAGCGCCACCCTATATACTCATTTTTTATTGGCAAAATCTTCCAGAGTTCCAAATTCCTTATGGTATGATTCTGTATTATGTACTGTATGGCCTCCAACTCAGAATGAAAATCACACACACACACACACATATATAAAACAAAGCTCATCATTCTTCATTTGTCTTACCATTCATACTTAAGTTGATCTCCCAATTCTGTCAGTCCTTCAATAATATTTCTTAACTCCATCACTTTGGCTTAAGCAGAACTGATTAATTTCCACAATGCTACTGTAAGTTACATTTCTAAAAGCATATGCTATCTCATCATGCTGCAGCTTTAAAAACCTTCACTGCCTCCCTTCATTGCCATAGTAACAGTCTTGGTGCCTAGTCTGGCATGCAAGACTCCACAGTCTGTCTGCTGTCCACTTCCGCAGTCTCCTGTTCAGCCATTTCCATCAGTTTCTTCCACTTGTGGCCAAGCTTTCTGTTCTCCAGCTTAACACACTAAGCTGTCCAGAGTCTTTTAATCAACATCATCTCCTTTGCACTCCCTGTGCTTTCACTCATCCTTTGTCTATTCTTAGAATGGCCTTTGCCCTTTCTGTCCTTGAGAAACTAAAAATTATTCAAGACTCAGCTATAATTTTATTGCCTTTGTAAAGCAGTCCTCAACATGCCAGAATTAGGGGCTTTTTTTTCCTCTGTTTTCATAAGCACTGAGAACATACCTGTGTAGTATAGTGCTTGTTATACATCACAATTGACTTTTTTACTTTTGATTTTGAAGTAATCTCAGGTTTACTGAAAATTACAAAAAAAAAAAGTTTTTGAGCCATTTTGAGAGTAGGTTACAGACATAATAGCATGCCTTTACCCCTCAATAATACAGTGTATTTGTCCAAAAAAACTAAGGCATTCTGTAGTTAACATAGTACAATTATAGATAGAAATCATAAATTAACATTGATAACCTTATCATCTAATCTACAGATATTAACTAAAATTTTATCATTTGTTAGCTAATGTTCTTAGGCCAGCAGCCAAGCCAGGTTCATGAGTTGTATTTAATTTTCATATCTCTGTAGTCTCCTTTAAAATGGAATGGTTTTTTAGTCATTCTATATCTTTCATGACCATGACATTGTGGAATACCCTCAACCTAAGTTTCTCTAATGTCTCCTTCTGACTAGATTCACATTAAGCACTTTTGCCAGGAATACTAAGAAAGTGATGTTTTGTCATCCTTGGTGAAGTTATATCAAGAGATATATGATTTGTGTATGTCCTAACTTGTGATATAACTTTGATCACCTGGTTACTATAGAATCTGCCTGGTTTCTTCACTGTGAAGTTACTATTTTTTCTTGTTAATTTTACTTAAGTTCCTTGTGGGAATTTATTCTTTGGGTTATAAACTATTGCTATCATTTTTTTTCTTTAAAATGTACAGGTAGTAAAATTTATTTTTCTTAAGATGACTTTTTCTTTTTTTTTGAGACGGAGTCTCAAACTGTCGCCTTGGGTAGCTGGGACTACAAGCGCCCGCCACAACGCCTGGCTATTTTTTGGTATAGTCGTCATAGTTGTTTGGCGGGCCCAGGCTGGATTCAAAACCACCAGCTCCTATGTATGTGGCCCTAGCCACTTGAGCTACAGGGGCCAAGCCTAAGTCTGCTGTTCTATAAGATTTGATAAACACAGTATGTAACCAGCAATACAATCAAAATTAAAAGAAAATGGTTCCGTCACCCCAGAAAATGTTCCCATCGTCTTTGTAGTCAAACCTTTCCTACACTTTTCCCACTAGCTCCTATGTCTCTGACAATGTCCCTATTATTCTTTTACCCCCTCCCTTTCTTAATGGCACAATTACACATATTCCAGGCTCATCTTAGAGTTTCCTACCCCAGCCACAAAGTCATCTTTTTTAGTTCTGAGTGGATTTAGAAACCAAGATCTGGACACTAGGTATACTCATTGCTATTGGGGTGTCAGTGCTACTGGTTTCATCATCCCTTCAGTTAAGTCAAGAAAGATGTGTTTACATAAAAGATGTATACATAACAATCTTGGGATTATTTGCCCACTTCTTTCCATCCAGATTGTAACTCTCCAACATCTGGCCTTTGGGCCCAAACAGACCCATATTCCTTTTTTTTCTTAGAGTTTTAATTCTGTTGCCCAGGCTGCAGTCCAGTGGCATTAGCACAGCTCAATACAGCCTTAAACTCTTGGGCTCAAGCAATCCTCCAGTCTCAGCCTCCTGAATAGCTGGAACTAAGTGCAAAGGCCTCCAGACCTGGGTAACTTAATTTTTTATGGAAATGGAGCCTCACTCTGTTGCCCGGACTGATTTCAGACGACCATCTCCCTTTGCCTCAAGCAGTCTACCTACCCTGGCCTCCTAAAATGTTGGGATTAAAGGCATGAGCCACTGCAGCCAGCCCTCACGTTACTTTTGTAAATTACAGTATCATACACAGAGGGTACCAAAAAAATGTATACAGATTTTTAAGAAAGGAAAAAATGTATTTAAAAGATGACTACAATGGGCGGCACCTGTGGCTCAGTGAGTAGGGCATCGGCCTCAGCCAAACTGCAACAAAAAGAAGCCGGGTGTTGTGGCGGGTACCTATAGTCCCAGCTACTCAGGAGGCTGAGGCAAGACAATCACCTAAGCCCAAGAGCTGGAGGTTGCTGTGAGCTGTGACACCACTGCCCTCCACCAAGGGCCACAAAGTGAGACGCTGTCTCTAAAAAAAAAAAAAAAAAAATTAAAAAGATGAATACAACTCATGTTTGACTTCTGCGATTATAAGAGGTGCTTGGAGTGGTTACCATCAGCATGCAGTCACTTCTCATTACAGCTAACTGCTGCTTGAGCAAAATTGCTATGCCTTTCAGATTTTCCCTTGTGCACATCATACGCAGTACCATGCATGTCGAACTTAATACTAAGTGCTTGCAGTTGTTAGGCATGTTGGAGGTTCTGTTGCATATTCACACTTCTAGTGTTGTACTTCCACAACATTCCCCTATTTGAAAACTTCTTCAAAATGATCTTGGCGCTCCTCAAATGACAGCTGTCCTTCCACCATTTTCTTTAACCACCCCACCTGTTGCATGGCGACACTAGCATTCATTTGATTATTACCATCTTTTAATTTTATTTTATTTTATTTATTTATTTATTTTGAGACAGAGCCTCAAGCTGTCACCCTGGATAGAGTGCTGTGGCATCACAGCTCACAGCAACCTCCAATTCCTGGGCTCCTGCCTCTGCCTCCCAAGTAGCTGGTACTACAGGTGCCCGCTACAACGCCCGGCCATTTTTTGATTGCAGCCGTCGTTGTTTGGCGGGCCCAGGCTGGATTCGAACCCGCCAGCTCAGGTGTACGTGGCTGGCGCCTTAGCCCGTTGAGCCACAGGCGCCGAGCCTTATTTATTTATTTTTGAGACAGAGCCTCAAGCTGTCACCCTGGATAGAGTGCAGTGGCATCATAGTTCACGGCAACCTCCAACTTCTGGGCTCAAGCGAGTCTCCTGCCTCCGCCTCCCAAGTAGCTGGGACTACAGGTGCCCGCCACAACGCCCGGCCATTTTTTGGTTGCAGCCATCGTTGTTATTTGGCGGGCCCGGGGCTGGATTTGAACCCGCCAGCTCAGGTGTACATGGCTAGCGCCTTAGCCCGTTGAGCCACAGGCGCTGAGCCAGATTAGTACCATCTTTTGAGTGAATATCGTACTACATGTTGCTACCGTAATTCAATTCAGCTTTGAAAAGCGATGCATACTAAGGCGCCAGCCACATACACCTGAGCTGGCAGGTTCGAATCCAGCCCGGGCCCGCCAAACAACTATGACGGCTGCAACCAAAAAATGGCCAGGCGTTGTGGCAGGCGCCTGTAGTCCCAGCTATTTGGGAGGCAGAGGCCAGGAATTGGAGGTTGCTATGAGCTGTGATGCCACAGCACTCTATCCAGGGTGACAGCTTGAGGCTCTGTCTCAAAAAAAAAAAAAAGAAAAGTGATGCATAGATAGCATCACTTAAAAATGTATGTGCATTTTTTGGCACCCCTCTATTTAGCTTTACCCTTTCTCTCTCTCCCAGAAAAAGAAAGTTATTTCATTATCTGAGATACCTGATTTTAGTCTGAAAGACCCAATAGAGAGTTAACAAGTTCGGCAAAAATCATTGAAGCTTCTGATTAAATTATGAAATGTCTTACAAAAAAGAAATAGGAATAACATGAGCTCCCATGTACCCTTGCCTTATGGTAGTCTCATGCTGTGCTTTTATACCAAGTTAGTAAATATTTTTTAATCCATTCCCTCATGGATTTCTACTCATAAAAACTTCATTGGAAAATCAGATACTTGCCTGAAGAAAGCAAGCCCCCGACTCTACTAAAAATAGAAAAAAATAGCCAGGTGTAGTGGCATATGCCTGTAGTCCCAACCACTTGGGAAGCTAAGACAGGAGGATCACTTGAGCCCAGGAGTTGGGGGTTGCTGCAAGCTAGGCTGAGGCACAGCACTCTATCCCAGGCAATAGCAAGACTTGCTCTTGATAAAAAGAAAATTAGACATGCTAACCCTGTACTTAAGCTATTTCAGAAATGAGTTTTTCTCTCTGTAGCCACAGTGCCTGGCACTTGTTAGGCACTCATTTGACCTGAATGAATAGGTCAGTTATGCCTTTAAACAGCGCTTTATTTCTCTCCCTTTTAGCTATTCTCTTCCTTGAAAGCTAAATAATCGATACATTTTCACTCTGTTGATTTTTCCCCCCAGTTTCTTTTAAGAATACTTTTTTTTTTTTGCTAAGGATACATTTTAACATGTTTTTTCTTCCCTTAAATTCAGTGTTCCTTTCACTGGTGAATTGACAGATTAAATTGTTAGTGCTTAAGAAAGGGTTTAAGTTAAGAATAGAAAAACTGTATTAAAAAGATGAATACAACTCACGTTTGGGAGTAACTCGTGTTAGGCAATAGCTTGTGATTTTTGCAGTTCCTATGGACTTAACATGGTATTCCTGCAAGATTGGCCAGTATTCTCTTTGTTTCCAGGCTGTTTCTGCTCTCCAGGAAAGTAGTTTGCTCTGATTACTGTTGATACAAATGATGTAATATTTATATAGAAATGAACACTTAACCTTTTGTTACAAAACCGAAATGTTAAGTAAGAAAGGTGGCGAAAAAGGAAGAAAACCAGTTTCTGTGTCTTCGTTTCTTCCAGGTTCTCTCAAGTAGTGCTGCCAGCAGTACCATTGCAGCACTGTCACCTGGAGGAGCACTTATGCAGGGAGGAGCACAGCAAGCCATAAATCGTATGTGCTGGGCTGCCTTCTACTATGATCTCTTTGCTCAAATAAGCTCCAAAGAGCAAGCCAGGAGGAATGCTAAAGTTTTATTGTTTTTTTCTTTGTATTGTTTCTGGGATTTTTGTTCTGTAGATTAGTTTTTATGCATTCAGATTCTGAAGAGATTAGGTTTCAGAATTGTCACAATATTACAAATAGAGGCACCTTCCTAGTCTCCCTAATGTTATACTAAATGCTTCTTAGAGTAAAGGGAAACTTGAACGTTTCTCCAAAATCCCATGGGTTTTCCAATTGTATGATCGCTCATTCACAAAATCCATAATTTACTCAAAATGGCACATGCTGGTTTGGCAATGACAAAAAGGGTGTGTTCAAGTTTTTCTTGGAGGGGTCTTTTTTTTCAGAGACTACACATGTGTGAAAATAGTTTGACCCTATGGACCATGTCCTTCTTTTGCAGAGATGGTGCCAAACGATATTCAGTCTGAATTGAAACACTTGTATGTAGCTGTTGGAGAACTACTACGGCATTTCTGGTCCTGTTTTCCCGTTAATACACCATTCCTAGAAGAAAAGGTTAGAACTAATTCTAAACACAGCCAGCTATTATGGTAATGACTTAGTGAGGTATTATTTTGAAATTGGAAAATTTTTGAGTGTTTACCATGTCCTAGAAACTGGAATTATCCTAGCACTCTAGGAGGCCAAGGCAGGTGGATTGCCTGAGCTCACAGGTTCCAGACCAGCCTCAGCAAGAGCGAGACTCCATCTTTAAAAATAGCCAGGCGTTGTGGCTGGCACCTGTAGTCCCAGCTACTTGAGAGACTCAGGCAAGAGAATTGCTTGAGCCCAGGAGTTTGAGGTTATTGTGAGCTATGACACCAAGGCATGCCACCAAGGGCAACATAGTGAGACTCAAAAAAAAAAAAGACTAGAATTACCTTGCGTATGTTATTTAAGCCTCTTTGCTCTTTAGGGAGTGAAAATTAATTCTACCCATTTCATAGATTAGGAAACTAAGATACAGACCAGTTCCATAATTAATGATCATACAGCTTAAAATTTGTATCTACCTCTAAGCCATTGAATAAAGAATAGAGACCCAAAACAAATCACATCAGTAAAAATTATTCACATCTGATGTATTTTTTAGAGATAGCAAAATCCAAAGTGAGGACTGACAGCAAATATTTAGTGAGGTATTATTTTGAAATTGGAAAATTTTTGAGTGTTTACCGTGTCCTAGAAACTGGAATTATCCTAGCACTCTAGGAGGCCGAGGCAGGTGGATTGCCTGAGCTCACAGGTTTCAGACCAGCCTCAGCAAGAACGAGACTCCATTGGATTCATTGAGGGTACAATGAAAGGGGTTTTAATATTAAAACCCCTTTAACCAATGAAAAGACAGTTGACAAATGGAAAATTATAGCATTAATAATAACTTTATGGATTGCTCTTATAAACAGTGATTAAGAAAAAGATAATGGTAGCATCTTTGGCTCAGTGGGTAGGGCTCCAGCCACATACATCAAGGGTGGCGGGTTCGAGCCTGGCCTGGGCCTGCTAAACAATGACAACTGCAACAAAAAAAAGAAAGAAGGAAAGAAAAAGATAAAGATAAATACGTCATTAACAACAGGCGAAAGACTTAACAGGCAACTCGCTAAAGAATGCACACGGTCCAGTTGCAGTGGCTCACATTCTACCACTTGGGAGGCTGACAGCAGCAGGAGGTTTGCTTGAGGTCAAGAGTTGGAGACCACACTGATAGAGACCCCGTCTACACAAAAAACAGAAAAATTATCTGGGTGAGGTGGCATATGCCACAGTGCCAGCTACTTTGAGGCTGAGGCAGGATAACTTGAGCCCAAGAGTTTGAAGTTGCAGTGAGCTGTGATGATGCCACTGCACTCTGCCTGGGCAGCAGAGCAAGCACCTGTCACAAGAAATAAAGAATGTAAGGGACTGGGCACAGTGGGTCATGCCTGTAATCCTAGTACTCTGGGCCATTGAGGTGGGTAGATTACTTGAGCTCAGGAGTTCAAAACCAGCCTGAGCAAAATGAGACCCCATCTCTACTAAAAATAGAAAAAAATATCTGGGTGTGTGGCAAGCACCTGTAGTCCCAGCTACTTGGGAAGCTGAGACAAGAGGGTCACTTGAGCCCAAGAGTTTGAGGTTGCTGTGAGCTGTGACATACCACAGCATTCAACCCTAGGGCAACCAATTAAGACTCTTATCTCAAAAAAAAAAAAATAAAAAATACAAGGTCTAGTAAGTCTAAGGGGAAATTTTTGCATTCACTAGTCTTCAAATAAACTAAAGCTATAGAAAAATAACATTTCACCTATTAATGTGCAAAAAAATAAAAAATTTGACATCAGCCAGGTTGCTAACAGGTGAATCCTTTCTCCCACCATTAATACTAGCTTTTTTTTTTTTTGTAGAGACAGAGTCTCACTTTATTGTCCTGGGTAGAGTGCCGTGGCGTCACACAGCTGACAGCAACCTCCAACTCCTAGGCTTAGGCGATTCTCCTGCCTCAGCCTCCCAAGTAGCTGGGACTACAGGCGCCTGCCATAACGCCTGGCTGTTTTTCTATTTAAGTGTTTGATGTCAACATTCAAATGAAATTTGACAGTTAGAAATAAATAAGGAATATTATTAGG
This sequence comes from Perodicticus potto, assembly GCA_963574655.1. Taxonomy (NCBI): domain Eukaryota; kingdom Metazoa; phylum Chordata; class Mammalia; order Primates; family Lorisidae; genus Perodicticus; species Perodicticus potto. Next base: position 8,197 of record CAUYRH010016301.1, on the reverse strand, counting down.
AAATAGTTCACAATGTAAAAGTTTAGTTAAAAAGATGTTCTACCACTGTATAAGATAGAAGAAATGGAAATGGCCTAAATGTCTGTCAGAAAGGGATTGGTTGGGCAGTGCGTGTGGCTAAGTGGTTAGGGCTCCAACCCCATATACCAAGGGTGGTGGATTCAAACCTGGCCCCAGCCAAACTGAAAAAAAAAAAAATAGCCGGGCGTTGTGGCAACCACCTGTAGTCCCAGCTATTTGGGAGGCTGAGGTAGGTATTTTTTACTTAAAGATGTTCATTGTAGAGCTAATGATTGCTCAGTGGTAGCACATAATAGATAAGCTTTCCCCCCCCCTTTTTACCTTTTTATTATTGTTGGGGACTCATTGAGAGTACAAGAAACCAGGCTACACTGATTGCATTGATTAGGTAAAGTCCCTCTTACAATCATGTCTTGCCCCCAAAAGGTGTGGCACACACCAAGACCCCACCCCCCGCCCTCCTCCCTCTCTCTGCTCTTCCTTTCCCCCCACCCCTCCCTTTTTTCTCTTTCTGCTCTCCCCTTCCCCCACCCCCACCATATCATTAATTGTCATTAATTGTCCTCATATCAAAATTGAGTACATAGGATTCATGCTTCTCCATTCTTGTGATGCTTTACTAAGAATAATGTGTTCAACTTCCATCCAAGTTAATACAAAGGCTGTAAAGTCTCCATCTTTTTTCTAATGGCTGAATAGTATTCCTGGGCGTACATATACCACAGCTTGTTAATCCATTCCTAGGTTGGTGGGCATTTAGGCTGTTTCCATAGTTTGGCGATTATAAGTTGAGCTGCAATAAACAGTCTAGAGCAAGTGTCCTTATGATAAAAGGATTTTTTTTCCTTCTGGGTAGATGCTCCGTAATGGGATTGCAGGATCAAATGGGAGGTCTAGCTTGAGTTCTTTGAGAGTTCTCCATAGTTCGTTCCAAAAAGATTGTATTAGTTTGCAGTCCCACCCCCTTTTTACATTTTAAATAATTTTCTACAGCAGAAGTAACCTTCATATGTGAAAGGTAGTGTTTTTCTCTTGGTCTCTACAGTTTCTTTGAGATTTGTCTGTAATTAATTGTTTCTCCTTTTTTAGGTAGTGAAAATGAAAAGTAATTTGGAACGATTCCAGGTTACAAAGCTCTGCCCATTCCAAGAAAAAATTCGGAGACAGTATTTAAGCACAAATGTAAGGCAACAATCTGATTTGGGCCTAAATTTTCTTTTTGTTTGTAGTATAAGGATGAAATTAACTTTGTTTTCTTCCTCCTTTTCTCTTGCTTATAGTACTGTGTTTTTAATTGTAAAATGTGTAAGAATTGAGAAGAGAGTATAAAGTACATTTTTTTTAATTTCAGAATATTATGGGGGTACATACATTTGGTTACATAATTTGTGATAACATTTTTTTAATGTTTTTTTTGTTTGTTTTTTGTGACAACATATTTTTTAAATAGTAAAATAAGCATATATGTACTCACCAACCGGAAAAGTAGTAGAATATTACCATAACCCATTCCCTGATTTTCCTTGTTTAGTTGTATACCACTCCTTCCACCCTCTAAAGATCATAGTTATCCAGGCATTTGTGATAATCATCTTCATGTTTTTCTTTCTTTCTTTTTTTTGAGACAGAGCCTCAAGCTGTCACCCTGGATAGAGGGCTGTGGCATCACAGTTCACAGCAGTCCCCAATTCCTGGGCTCAAGCAAGTCTCCTGCCTCCGCCTCCCAAGTAGCTGGGACTACAGGCGCCCGCCACAATGCCCAGCCATTTTTTGGTTGCAGCCGTTGTCGTTTGGCGGACCCAGGCTGGATTCGAACCCGTATGTGGCTGGCGCCTTAGCCCGTTGAGCCACAGGCGCTGTGCCTCCAGGTTTTTCTATATAGATTTACAACATATTTATACATTCTTACAAATTTGTATTATTAATTTGGAAAAAATGAGTAGCAAGCACAAACTTACCAATATAAGGCAGAATTGGTAATATATGATGATAAACCAAATGGTTCTGAGTTAATTTGGCTCAACTTTCTTGATTGTCAGTAGCAGGGAAGGTCAGTGGATAAGGTAGTTAATCACTAGCTGGATGCTGTGGTCAGTAATCTTGACACTCTTAGAGGCCAGGGCAAGAGGATCATTTATTTGAGTTGAGGACTTGAAACCAGCCTGAGCTGGTGAGACCTTGTCTCTACTAAAAATAGAAAAATTAGCCAGACATTGTAGCAGGCACCTGTAGTCCCACCTACTCAGGAGGCTGAGGTAGGAAGATCACTTGATCCCAGGTTGCTGTGAGCTAGAGTGGCACTCTAGCCAGGGCAACAGAGTGAGACTCTGTCTCAAAAAGAAAAAAAAGGGTCGGCACCCATTGTGCAGTGGTTAGGGCACCAGCCACAGATACCGGGGCTAGCAGGTTTGAACCCAGCCCGGGCCTGCTAAATAACAGTGACAAATACAAAAAAAAATAGCCAGGCATTGTGGTGGGTGCCCGTAGTCCCAGCTACTTGGGAGGCTAAGGGAAGAGAATCGCTTAAGCCCGAGTTTAACGTTGTTGTGAGCTGTGACATCACGGCACTCTACCAAGGGCAACATAGTGAGAGTCTGTCTCAAAAGAAAAAAAAACTAAATGTCAATGATATTTGGCAGTTTGGGGGTTTGTTTTTTTTTTGTTGTTTTTTTTTTTGAGACTGTCTTCACTTTCTTTTCACTTTCTTGCTACCAGTAGAGTACTGTGGTGTCATAGCTCACTGCAACCTCAATCTCTTGAGCTCAAGCAATACTCTTGCCTCAGCCTCCCAAGTAGCTGGAATAACAGGTGCCTGCCTCAACACCCAGTTATTTTTTAGAGACAGAGTCTCACTCTTGCTCATGCTGGGATTACAGGTATGAGCCAATGTGCCTGGCCAGCAGGTTTTGTTTGTTTGTTTTTGTTTTTTGAGACAGAACCTCAAGCTGTTGCCCTGGGTAGACTGCCATGGCATCATAGCTCATAGTAATCTCCAACTCCTGGGCTCAAGTGATTCTCCTGCCTCCACCTCACAAGTAGCTGGGACTACAGGCCCGCCACAAGGCCCAGCTATTTTTTGGTTGCAGCTATTTTTTGGTTGCATCATTGTTTGGCAGACCCGGGCTAGGTAGGAACCCGCCAGCTCAGGTGTATATGTGGCTGGCACCTTAGCCCCTTGAGCCACCACAGGCGCCGAGCCCATGTCAGATATCTTAAGAAGAATAGTACAATCATGCGTCACTTAATGATAGGGCTGTGTTTTTAGAAATTCATCCTTAGTTTCATTGCCCATTACAGAATGTAAGGCAAACATAGGTTGTATGGTCTACTTAGTCTGTTGTTCCTAGGTTACAAACCTATGCAGCATATTACTGTACCAAACACTGTAGGCAATTGTAACACAATGGTAAATATTTTTATCTTGAGTGGCGCCTGTGGCTCAGTGGGTAGGGCGCTGGCCCCATATACCGAGGGTGGCAGGCCCTTCGAACCTGGCCCTGGTCAAACTGCAACAAGAAAAAAAAAATAGCCAGGCATTGTGGCGGGCGCCCGTAGTTCCAGATACTTGGGAGGCTGAGGCAAAGAGAATTGCCTAAGCCCAGGAGTTTGAGGTTACTGTAAGCTGTGTGACACCACAGCACTCTACCATGGGCAACATAGACTCTGTCTTAAAAAAATATATTTTTATCTCTAAACATAGAGAAAGTAAAGCAGAAATCCAACATGAAAGATTTAAAAAATGGCACCTGTGTATAGGGCACTTTACCATGAATGGGTCTTACAGAACTGGTAGTTGCTCTCGGTGAATCGGAGAATGAATGGTAAGTGAATATGAAAGCCTCTGAAGACTTTATAAACCCTATATACTTAAGCTACCCTACATATATTTATTTTTGTGTGTTTTGGTGTATTGTTTTGTTTTGAGACAGGAGTCTGAACTTTGTTGCCTGAGGCAAGAGTGCAATGATATCACAGCTCACAGCAACCTCAAACTTAAATTTTCATTCTGGTCCTGAACTCCTGAGCTCAGACTCCCATAATACTTGGGATTACAGGTGTGAGCCACTGTGCTCAGCCTCCTAAATTCATTTCTCTGAATAATAAATTAACCTTAGCTTATTGTAACATTTTATTTCATAAACCTTAATTCTTTTTAACTTTTAGACACTACTGTAATACTTTAAACACAGCACCCTGTGCAGCTACACAAAAATATTTTCTTTATATCCTTACTCTGTAAGCTTTCTTTTCTATTTTTAAATTTTTTTCCTCTTTATAAACATTTTTTATTTTTTCAGTTTTTGGCCGGGGCTGGGTTTCAACCCGCCACCTCCGGCATAAGGGGCCAGCACTCCACTCCTTTGAGCCACAGGCACCGCCCCTTTTAAACCTAAGACACAAACTCCACCAGGCCAGGATTATCAGTGCCACTTCCACATCCACATCTTCTCCCACTGTAAGGTCTTCAGAGGCAGTAACATGCATGGAGCTGTCATCTCCTCTTCTAGGCATGCCTGCTTCTGGAATAACTCCTGCCTATGTCTGTTTTACATTCTAAAATAATTATTTAATAATACAGTAAATATACAAAACAGTAACATAGTCATTTATTATCATTAGTAAATATTATGTGATTCTTATCATACTAGATGATAAGAATTTTTCAGCTTTTGTTATGTTCTTAGGGGACCACCATCATAATGTGGTCTCATTTGTTAACATTATGTGGCGTATAACTATAGCTACAAACATAAGATTCAATATTTCAATAACTAGGATAATTAAGAAGGGATTTTTAGCAAGTATTTAATCCCTAAAAAATGCTAGGTGGGTTTTCTCAAAATGTAAAATAGCATTGCTTATTATCAGAAAAGAAGTGTAGAGTGTTTTCCCACAAGAAGGGCAGGAAATTTTCATGTCATGTGCCTTCTCAGTTCGTTACAACTGCGTGGAGAACTGTACTGTTATAGTGCGCCTTATGGGAGGAAGTGGTGGGGGTTTTTTTTGTTTTTTTTTTTTTTTTTTTTTGCCGTTTTTGTCTGGGGTCATGTTCGAACCCACCACCTCCAGTATATGAGGCCATTGCCCTACTCCTTGAGCCACAGGTGCCGCCCTTTTTTTTTTTTGAAGAGTCTCATTCTGTCACCCATCTCTTCTACTTGGTACTACTGTAGAGCTCCTGCTGCCCCTCCAGCAGGATAGATAATTTTGTAAGTTTCCAAACAGCTAAAAAGCACAAGTGTATCCACTACCACCAGTAATAACAGGTGTGGCAAAATAGGAAATAGGTTTTTTTCTTTTTTTTTTTACATATACATGTGTTAATTAGGTTTCCACTTTTTGCCTTCACAGAATTTAAAAGGCTTAAAATTTAATAACAATGTTTAAGATGAGGACTAGAAACAAGGGCGGCACCTGTGGCTCAGGGGACAGGGCGCTGGCCCCATATACCGAGGGTGGCGGGTTCAAGCCTTGCTCCAGCCAAACTGCAGCAAAAAAAAAGCCAGGCGTTGTGGCAGGCACCTATAGTACCAGCTACTCAGGAGGCTGAGGAAAGAGAATCGTCTAAGCCCAAGAGCTGGAGGTTGCTATAAGCTGTGATGCCACAGCACCCTTACTGAGGGCGACAAAGTCAGACTCTGTCTCTTAAAAAAAAGATTAGAAACAAAAACCACGTAAAGAATGAACGAAGGTAAATACATTCAGAAAAGAAAACAGACCATTACTGCCATCAAAATATTAAGTAGTATTAATAATAATAATAATACCAAGAAAGTAACGTTCACATTGTCAAATAAAGAGTATGTCTATTATAGAATGCTTTGACTCTGAGGGTTTTTTTGTTTTTTGTTTTTTTTTTTTAAACTCTTGTACCTCAAGTCATTGAGATGCCAAAAGAATTTAGGACCTCTTGATCTGCATCCGTGTCTTTCCAGAGTTGACTTATAGACTGTGAGACTTTACTTCCAACCACACAAACACTATCGTTCCAAGGAAACAGATATCCCAAGGACTACTTCACAAGCCAGTGTGACAAGTGTGGGACGATAACTGCAGTCCCAGCTACTTGAGAGGCTGAGAACAAGGAGTTTGAGGCTAATGTAAGCTATAATTGTACTACTGCATTCCAGCGTGAGCAGCATAGTGAAATCTTGTCCTTTTAGAAAAAAAGAAAAGGAGACTCAGCACCTGTGGCTCAACAGGCTAAGGTGCCAGCCACGTACACCTGAGCTGGCAGGTTCGAATCCAGCCCAGCCCGCTAAACAACAATGATGGCTGCAACTCAAAAAATGGCCGGGCGTTGTGGCGGGTGCCTGTAGTCCCAGCTACTTGGGAGGCGGAGACAGGAGACTTGCTTGGGCCCAGGAATTGAATGTTGCTGTGAGCTGTGATGCCACAGAACTCTATCCAGAGTGACACTTGAGGCTCTGTCTCAAAACAAAAAGAAAGAAAGAAAGAAAAGGGCATTGTGATCCTGTTGATATCTAGTTATGTCTGTGATGTGGGCAGAATTCTCATTTATTCAAAGATCTATAGTCCTGCCTGGGCACATAGCTCACACCTATAATCCTAGGAGGATCCACTGTAGGAGGATGAGGTGGAGAATTACTTGAGCTCAGGAGGTTGAAAAGTGCTTCACAAAATTTTGCAGGATTAACTGCAGAAGCTCTTGAAAATCAGATTCCTGGGTCTCATCCCAGGCCTTCTGAATCAGTCTTCAGGGGGACCAGGAAGAGATGAGGCGTTTTTCAGATGTTGTTTATAAAGATGCTGATATCACCATTCTGGCCTTAGCAGACCAGTGTTTAAAATTAAAAAGCACTGATTTAAATTGGTCCTCTCATTTGACAGAATAAAGTGTCAAATGATAGGGCAGACACTGTAGTCCAGATAGAGCAGTTAATTGTCCAGCCTTTTCATTGTACCCTAACATCTCTCTTGCCTTCGAATACAAAGTATGTCTGATAGCACCTTCATAAAGGGCTTCCACGTAGCCTCATTGATTGGGGTAATACAGATGAACTTGGCAACTATGCTCTGAGTATGTGCCAGATTTGGATTAGAAGCATTTACTTCCCTTGCCTTGCTTTTGTTTTTCAGTTGGTAAGTCACATAGAAGAGATGCTCCAGACAGCCTACAACAAGCTCCATACCTGGTAGTCACGGCGCCTGATGAAGAAAACGTGAAGTAGTCATGGCACTCACAGATTTTGTAAGATTGAAAGAACTGTGACCTGCAGCATCTCTGGAATCCTGGCCTGACAGACAGGCAGATGACCACACAAGAGTGAAAAGAAACATCTGCACCATGCCAACTCCCAGAGCTGATGCTACTGTACTTGCACATTGGGAATTGAAAGGAAGGGAGGGACTGTGATTCAACTAAATACTAGGGAGGTAAATTAAGGCAGAACCAAAATGAGCTAAGTTGCAAATATATATATATAAATATATATATATGTATGTGTGTATATATATGCATATATACATACGTATATTTAAGAAGACTGTTTACTGCAGTTACTCAGGAACTGCTTTTGATTCACATTAAGCTGCTTTCAGAAATTAAAAAAAAAAAACTTTTTAAAAGGGTGCATTGATAAATTCTGAGGTTTTTTTGGTTTATTTCTTTTTCTGTGTAAATTTTTTTCCTAAGTTTTTGGCACAGGGTAGACTTTTAAGTATTTTTACTCCATCCTCCACTTGGATCCTGAAGTTTTACTGAATTCTAGTTATACCTTATGTCAGCAAGTTAAAGAGAGTACTTTAAAGGAGAGGGAGACTGTTGCTCAACCATCAGGAAACAGTTGTAGTCAGAAGACATCATAGCTCCTGTGTTTCCTACGGAAATAAGAAACAGATATTGCACTGAATTTTTGTGGTTTGGAGTCCCTAAATAATAAAGAGGGAACATACTTGCAGAAAGTCATGTGGGGTTTTTTATGCAGAATTTTGTCAGAAGACAATGGCGCTGCATGTTTTTCTTTGAGTGCAAATGTACATTGCTAAGATTTTTTTTTAAGATGGCATGTGCTTTGAAAAGAGGAAATTGCATTTTTAAGAGTTTAAAAATCTTATGAGTGAGAAATATAAGAAATCTTATTTTCACCTCTTTAGAAGAAATAAAAGATGTTTCTCATATCTCCTTTTCTCTAGTTTTGACTGTTACTGTCCT
>CAUYRH010016299.1:0-47689 GCA_963574655.1 Perodicticus potto | reverse complement strand
TTTTCTATATTTTGGAAAAGGTTGAGTAATATAGGTGTTAGTTTCTTTTTAAAGGTTTGGTAGTATTCTGATGTGAAGCCATCTGGTCTTGGGCTCTTCTTTTTAGGGAGATTTTGTATTGTTGGTGCTATTTCAGACCTTGATATAGGCCTGTTCAACATTTCCACTGCATTCTAGCTGAGTCTTGGAAGGTGGTGTGCTTCCAAGTATTGGTCAATTTCCTTCAGATTTTCATATTTCTGAGAAGAAAGTTTTTTGTAATATTCATTAAGGATTTTTTGAATTTCTGAGGAGTCTGTTGTTAATTCATCATTACCATTTCCAATTGATGAAATTAGAGATTTTACTCTTTTTTTCCAGGTTAGGTTAGCCAAAGGTTTATGTATTTTATTGACCTTTTCAAAAAACCAACTATTTGACATATTGATCTGTTGTATAATTCTTTTGTTTTCAATTTCATCTAATTATGCTCTAATTTTGGTTATTTCTTTTCTTCTGCTGGGTTTAGGGTTGAAATGTTCTTCCATTTCTAGTTGCTTGAGGTGTCCCATTAAGTTGGTAACTTCCACTCTTTCCATTCTCTTCAGGAAATCTTGCAGGGCTATAAATTTCCCTCTTAGGACTGCCTTTGCAGTATTCCAGAGGTTCTGATAATTCTTGTCTTCATTGTCATTTTGTTCCAAAAATTTGGTGATTTCCTTCTGAATCTCATCTATGTATGACCCATCTATCAATCAGCATAAGGTTATTTAGCTTCCATGTTTTTGGATGCGTATATAGATTCCTATTGTTACTGAGTTCCACTTTTATTCCATGATGGTCTGAGAAGATGCAAGGAATAATTTCTATTCTTTTAAATTTTCTGAGGTTAGACTTGTGATCTAATATGTGATTGATTTTGGAATATGTTCAATGGGCTGATGAGAAAAATATGTATTCAGTTTTGTGAGGATGAAATGTAGATGTCTGTTACGTCCAAATGTTGAATGGAATGGTTAAGCTTAAATCTAAAATTTTTTTGCTTGGCTGCTTATTGGAGGTACTATCCAAAACGGCCAAAGGAGTGTTAAAATCTCCAACTATTATGGTGCTGGAGGAAATCAAGTTGCTCATGTCTGTTAGAGTCTCTCTTATATATTGAGGCACATTCTAGTTGTGTGCATAAATATTAATGATTGAAATTTCCTCATATTGAGTATTACCCTTAACAAATATGAAGTGACCATCCTTCCTTACTTTTGTTGGTTTAAAGTCTATTGTATCTGCGAATAAATTTGCAATACCTGCTTTTTTCTAATTTTCATTTGCCTGAAATATAGATAACCATCCCTTCACCCTGTGTCTCATTTATCTTTTAAGGTAAGATGAGATTCTTGTATGTATCTGATATCTGGCCTGAGTTTTTGTATCCAGTCAGCCAACCTATGACTCTTGAGAGGACAACTTAAGCCATTTACTTTAGTTGACAATATTGATAAGCCTGGTAGAAATTTAGGTATTGAGTTTTTCGAAAGTCCACTGGACAGTTTTAATCCTTTCTCTACTATGGAAGTTGGAATTTGATCAAAAGTTTCAGAGTGAGTTTACTTTTGTGGTGGAGGATTGCACTGGCATTATGGAGGATAGGTCTGAGGATATCCTGGAGAGCTGCCAAATTTCTTCAACATGTGAATGTCATTAAAGTTTTTATTTTCTCCATCATAAATGAAACTCAGTTTAGCTGGATACAGGATCCTGGGTTGAAATTTATTTTGTTTTAGGAGTTTAAAAGTTGATGACCACTCTCTTCTAGCTTGAAAGGTTTCAGCGGAGAGATCTGCAGTCATTCTAATATTCTTCCCCTTGTAGGTTATGGTTTTCTTGTATCTGGCTGCTTTCAGAATTTTCTCCTTCATATTAACTTTAGTGGTTAATTATGATGTATCTGGGGGTTGTCTTATTTGGGTTGAGTTGTGCTGGGGTTATGAAACTGTCTGTTATCTGAATTTCAGAATCTCTTGGCATGTCTGGAAAGTTCTCCTTTATAATCTCATGAAGAAGGGCCTCTGTGCTTTGCGAGCAACTTCATTGCCTTTAGGAATTCCTATAAGGTGAATATACTTTTCTTCAAATTACCCCAATGCTCTCTGAGAGACTGATCCATTTTTGCTCTCCATTTCTCTTCCTCTTTGAGCGCTTGGGAGTGTTCAACAGCTTTATCTTCAATGTCAGAAATCATTTCTTCTGCTTGCTCCATTCTGTTACTGAAGGATTCTACCCTATTTCTTCGATCTTTGAAAGCTACCAGATTCTTGTCTCAATCTGTTAAAATCTTTGGTGATTTTGTGTTTGAATTCATTGAATTCTTGAGACAACTTTTGAATTGCTCCTTGAATTTCTAATTCCAACTTTACCTCCATTCTATTAATCTTATTTGCAATCCAAACTCTGAATTTGATTTCTGACATCTCAGCCATTTGTCTATAAATGGGATCTTCATTTGTATCCGCCATATTATTCCTTGGGGGAGTTGATCTACTCCTGTTATTCATGTTACTAGAGTTTTTCTGCTGATTCTGCCCCATGATTATTTTACATCATTTGGCTAGATGAGCAGATAAGGTGAAGTTGGGTTGGGGGGCTCTTGGAGTAGTGATTATCCAGTCCTTTACCCAAGAGCTGTGACTGGTGTCTGTACCTTTTCACCTAGAGCTTTGCAAAGGACCTGTACAGTGCTATGGCCTGAGACACTGGAGACTTACTTGGTGTTGTGGGGCGAAGTGGCTCTGTCTTGTTTTCAGCTGGTCTCTGTCATACCCTAGTGAATTAGTTACTCTGGGTTGAAGTCTCAGCTGTGGAGAAATACCAGCAATTAAGTCACCCTGCCCCCTCACAGGCAACAACTAGAAAACGAAAATCAAACTTTCCCACAACCACACACCTAGGGTACCACTTTAGATAGTCCTTGGGTGATTGGTCCAATCCAAGAGATCTGAATCAATTGTCCCAGACAGTACCAGATCTCAAGTGAGGGAGTTCAAATGGTCTCTGGCAACTAGATAGCAGGGGTCTGCTGGCAGCTCGAGTATGACTCATTCTTGTGTTCCATGGAGTCAGAAGGATCCCCCTAGCAAATGAATTACCCTGGAAAGGTTGATGCCTCCTTCCCCACCTTGTACCTCTCTCACACTGAGTCACTGATAACCCCGCAGGGCTATGACCCAGTTCCCTCCAATGAGCAGATGCTCCAGGGGGTTGAGCCTACCTGACTCACAGACAGATCCTATATCTTCTCGGTCAGGCCTCTGCACTCTGCCACCATCCAGCAGGGGAAGCTGAGGCCTGACAACCTCAGGTGGCTAATGGAAGCTGGGGCGGTTCACTCAGTTCAAGCCCCACCCCTGATTGATGTTGCTGACACTTATATTTGCACAGAATTTGTGATTCTGTTCTGGCTATATTCCCCTGCAGACCAGGCACTGTTTGAGTTCACAAAAACTGCAACTCAGCCCTGGTCTGTGCCATTGCCCAGAGCTGGTGTTTCTGTTCCCCTTGCAGTCTGTGTTGGGGCAGGTGTGGCTCACACTCGGCTCAGAGTTCCAGCCTCAGTTTGGCTGCCTTTGTTTCAGCTATAATCTTCTGAGGGCTGGGTGTTTCTTAGGCTAACTAAAGCAGTCTTCTGGCTCAGCTCTGCCCTGGGAGTATGCCGTCTCTTCGCATGCATCTTTAGTTCTCCTTTTCTCCTGCACTCCACCCTGGCTGGTACCTCCTCAGGCATACCCTTTGCTCACAGGGTCTGTTTTAACATCCCAGATCTATTCTGCCAGTGTTTGCCACCAGAGAAGATGCCCAGCTTTCTCTGGTTGCCCAGAAAGATAGGGAGTGTCCTTCCAAAATATCCCCAGGGGTGTGAGCACTACTGTTCCCACTGTTGCCACTGCTGCTCTGTGTCGGGGCAGGAGGGAACATCACCTCCCTTTCCCCTATGGTTCCTTCAAGCCACCATTTTCTCCTTACCCCTGTGTCACAGAATCAGCACAGACCTGCCCAGCCCATGCCTGTCCACTCCTCTGGAGAAAATGCCCAAGAATCTGGCTTCCAGACCTCAAGGTGAGAATGAGGGGAGTGCTGGGAGTTCAGAATTGCAGGTAGAGAATATATACAGTTTTATACAGTTTTATGCATGATAGGAGAATGCCATGGCATTCTAGTAGGGGAAGGAGGCCCAGTTTTTAGAGGGTCTCTCCTGTGGGATAAAATGGGAGGACGTTTGAACTCTGCTCGCTTGTTTGTAGAAAGTATACTGTAAGCAGTTCTCATGGGAGCAGGGACTCCCGTCTGCTTGGCGATGGATTTTGTACCTTTTGTTTGTATCCTTGGGGTCACAGGTTGTCTCAGCAGGGTTGATGTACATTCTTCAACCTTGTCTCTTGGCTCAGCTCCAAACCATCAGCTTACTTGCTAAAGTTCTGTCCTTTAACTCTCCTTCTGGACAGGAGCCTCTGTGGAAAGCTGGCTCCAGTCGGCCATCTTGCCTTCACCCCTCTAAAATAGGTTTGTCTCAGCAGACTACAGCCAAATGAATTGAAGAAATTGGAAAATCTATTGAAAGTTTGCAGAGTAAAACCGCTAATTATAAATTTTATGTTTTGGTGATGGATGACAGCACTGATGCTACAAATACAGCTCAACTTGCCATTTTTATTAGAAGTGTTGGTGATGAATATAATGTCACTAAAGAAACTGCTTCTTTAATGCTCTTTAAAACACAACCAAATCACGAGATTTATATGAAGCAGTAAACAATATGCTAAAGTGGTGATCTTTGTCCATTGTCAACATTTCTGGGATAGTTAATGATGATGTTTACAGATACAGCATTTTTAGTGGATTTAACTGATCTTTTAAATGATTTAATCATGTCTACAAGGTGAAAACCAACTCATCAATACAATGTTTCAGACCATAACATTCCAAATGAAACTAAAGTTATGGCAATCTCAAATTAAGGTGAACAATTTTATACATTTTGGCATATTTTAGGCATGTAAACACAATCCTGTGAATAGTGAAAATATGCAGCTTGCTTTTCAATTTGATACAAGAGTTTGAATACAGATTTCAAGATTTCTGGGAAAATAATCAATATTTTAGTGCATTTTGTGACCCCATTTTCAGTCAACATAAATATGTTACCTTCCAATTTTCGAATGGGATGAACAGAGCTGCAGGCTGCCATTCAGACTTAAAGAACTTATTAAAGAACTTAAAGAAAAATTTCATCATGTCTCTTCACTGAACTTTTATAGGTCACATCTTCCCCAAGAAAAATATCCCTCACTTCACAATCACATATTTTTCATGTCATTGCTTTTTGGCAGCACCTACATTTGTGAACAACTATTTTCAAGAATGAAGCACATTAGGAGTAAAATTAGAACCAAAGTATCTGATGAGCACCTTGAGAACTCACTGAGAATTGCAACTACTTCCACTGAACCAGATATTGATGCATTAGTCTCTCAGATACAACATTGAATACCCCACTACTTTTATGTTGCCCACTTTTCTTTTACTTTTATAATAAAAAATATCAAAAACTCCAAAGATGTTTTATTACTGAGATATATATTTTTGGACTTCTTGACAATTTTAAAAGACTCTCTGAATGAATGAGTCACAGCATAATTAGGATGATTAAGGGAGGAATTTTTTGAAGTATCATGAAAATTGCGCAGGGATCTTTTTCTTTTGCTCATCAGCTTTCATTAACATTTCTATATTTAATGTTTTGCCCAAAACAACTCTTCTTCCGATGTAGCCCAGAGAAGCCAAAAGGTTGGATAACCCTCTTTTAAGTCATCTCTAGATTACGTGTATTACCTGATGCAATGCTAATGCTATGTGAATAGTTGTTATATTGTATTATTTGCATTATTTTTTATCATCCTATTGTGGGTTTTTCCTCCTCAAATTTTTGATCTATGGTTAGTTGAATCTGTGGATGGAAAGCCCATGGGAAGGAGGGCTGATCATATGTATGCACCTGTGTGACCAATACCTACATTAATATTAAAACTATACTCAGCCCTCTGTTAGTTTTCTCATATTCCTTCTCAGTTTATACCACTCTTGCCCACAGATGATCATGATCCCAGTTTCAATTATCAGTTAATTTTGCCTGTTCTTAAAATTCATATAAACAGATTCAAATAATACATACTTATGTGCCTGACTTCTTTTACTCAATATAACATCCTTGAGATTCATCCCTGCTGTTGTACAGATCAATGCTTTTTTATTGTTTAGTATTCCATTGTACAAATATACCACAATTATTTGTCTAATATACTATTGTAGGTATTTAAATTTTTTCCCTGCATTTGCTTATTATTCATGAAACATCTATAAATTTCTAGATATATTTGTTTGTGAACAAATGTCCTTGTTTCTCTTGGGCATATATCCCAGAACTGAAATTGTTGATTCTTAGGGTAATTATATGCTTAAGTTTAGTAAAAACATACAAATAGTCTTCTAAAGTGGTTGCACCATTTATACCAGCAATGAGTAAGAATTTCCCTGGCTCCAATGCTCATCAATGCTCATAAACACTTGCTATTGTTAGTTGTTTTAAATTTTCGCTATTCCTATTCTGGTGGGTGTGTGGTGTTTCATTTTTGTTTTAATTCGTGCTTTCCTTATGAATAATAATACTATACCCTTGTATTTATTTGTCAAGCATCTGGATATTTTCTTTTATGAAATGCTTAATTTGAAAATTGGATTTTCTTTTCTTTTTTTTTTTTTTTAGACAGAGTCTTGTTCTGTTGCCTGGTTAGAGTGCCTTGGCCTCATCATAGTTCACTGCTGCAATCTCAAACTCCTGAGCTCAAGTGATCCTTCTGCCTCAGCCTCTTGAGTAGCTAGCAGTGAGTAGCTGGGACTACAGGTGATCACCAAGATGTTTGGCATATTTTTTTTTCCATTTTTAGGAATGGTCTCCTTCTTGATCAAGCTGATTTCAAACTCTTGAGCTCAGGTGATCCTCCTGCCTCTGCATCCCAGAGTGCTAGGATTACAGATGTGAGCCACTGCACCTGGCCAGATTTTCTTATTATTTGTAGGAATTTTTCATCTATTCTGGAGAAGTTTGTGTCAGGTATATGTATTATCAGTATCTACTCCCACTTTCTGGCTTGCTCTTCGCTTTCTTAATGGTGCTTTTTGTGAACAGAAATTTAAAATTTTGGTGTGGTTCACTGACATTCTTTGGGATATTTGAAATATTTTGTAATTAAACATTTTTAATTGAAAAAAGGAGAAAAAGGAAGGCCTTTCTCTTTTCTTCTTAGAGCACATGGTTCTAAGGACCCTTTCTCTCTCCCTCCTTCCTTCCTCTTTCCTTCTCTCCCTGCTCCCTTCCCTCTTTCCTCTTCTCCCTCTTACTTTCCTCCCTCCCTTTCCCCCTCTCTCTTCTATATTATCATATAAACTTGCATCTAACTCCAAGATCAATGTTGAAGATAATTCTCATACAGGCAGGAGCAGAACCCCTCTCTGCCCCCAACTCCTGGCTCTGTCACCTGTGCCAAGCAGCTCTCTGGGGTGGTGTCCAGGGTGTTGGTGGCCTCTGAGGCTCCAGATCCCCAGGCTGTGCAGTGCTAACATGTGCCATCGACACAGGGTGGGCTTAGCTTCACTCTCACATTCTAGGATATAAAGTTCAGATTCTGCCAGGGACTAATTAAATCTACTCTTTGCCTCATCAACTTCAGGAAGAGCCCTGGGAGTAAATAGAACTTTTGGTGTTTGATCAGCATGGTGGGAAGTGCTCCACTCACACACAGGGAATAAGGAGGAAATGAGCGTCATGGTGGATGAACATAATGGACTTCACATCCAGCCAGATTTACAATCCAAATTATTGCCTGGGCAACAGAAGGAGGAGCTGGAGTCTATTTCATAACTGCAGGGAAAATGTGTTCTAAGATGAAAATAGCTCCTACAACAACCTGCACCATCCACCATACCAGTAGGCTGTTGAGTCTCAGCAGGTTGGTTTGGAATCTGAAACCTGACATGTTACATACTGGGCCCCAACTTACCTGCTCTCTACCAATGCTTTGTTTGCTCTCTCATCTGTGTTATCTATGTACACATCTGTTTCCATCACCAGGTATGAGTTTCCTCAAGGTCAGGGATATGAGTTATGCCCTGTGTGTCTAACAAAGACAGGAGTTTTGCTCAAAACTGCTTTATAAATATTTTTTAACTAAACCTTTGGTCCTCTACGAGATCAAGACAAAAATCTTTTCTTGAACATTTTATATGTGAAGAAAGATTCTTATCACCTTAAGAGCAAGGACCAATTCTAGTTGGAAAATGTTTTCCTTTCCAGGTACAGGGTATGACATTGCAGAATAAATGTGCTGGGAGGGAAAAATAGACCTCTGACTTCAAAACGTTTAGAACAGAGGGTGTCTTTTAAAACTCATAAGGTAGATGCTACCAATGTAGTATGTCCCTTTGTAACTTCCAGTCAGAACATTCCTTTGGGAATGCCTCACCATCTTACATGCAAACATTAACAACAGCCTTAAGTAGCAATGTCTGCAATGCAGAATTCAGGTTTGTCTGGCCTCTCACAGAAACTTTCTATTTTACTTCTAAAGGTAACTGAAAGGGGCTGATTTAATCTATTATACAATGCTCTATTGTCTAGGCAAAAATTCCTTGGAGATCTCTACTTTCCCTTGAACTTTTTCATGGGCATTAAGATACTGTGTTGTGTTACAGCTTATGATACAAAGATCTGAGCTCCAGGGAATATGAAATTTGGTACTGATGAAGATAGTATCCCCTTAATAATACTCTAAGTTTTAATTTACATTAAGTTAAGTAAGCACTATTCTGAATAATATCTATTACGTGTTGTTTGAATGATGGAAAACAACTAGGTAGGCTAGTGAAATTTTTCACTAGGTAGGCTAGTGAAATTTTCGTGTAAAATGGAGAAATTATCATGAAAAACAAACAGATTTAGAGAATAATGCCAAAAAAATTATAGAGGAGAAAAACAGCAGTTATGTATTACAAAATAACACACATCTTAGAAAAAAAGAATATACATTAATTCACCCA
Organism: Perodicticus potto; assembly: GCA_963574655.1. Taxonomy (NCBI): domain Eukaryota; kingdom Metazoa; phylum Chordata; class Mammalia; order Primates; family Lorisidae; genus Perodicticus; species Perodicticus potto. The sequence continues at coordinate 38,566 of CAUYRH010016299.1, read as the reverse complement.
CTGAAAGAATAACGAAATTATGAACATCAAATTTGAGAAGTAGATTCTTTCTAAGTGAAATCAGTCATTTATTTATTCAACCACTCTTTATTGGCCATCTGCTGTGCCATACTCATATGGCTACCAATTTATAGAACACATTAAGCCAAACCCTGAAGTAGCCCTAAAGGCAGAGCTGGCCCTAGGCTGACTTATGAAATATTCAATATTTATCTATAGTTTTCCTAATTCTCTATTTGCAACCCTATTCCAGTCCTTTTCCTCCTTCTATGGTTTCATTTTCATTCTAGGCATCAAATTTAAAACTTATTTTAGAAAATATATGTATAATTAGTGAAGCTGTGTCTTAATATGCATTTTGGTTATTATATCCTCTCTGTAGTTAGCAGCTTGAGGTACCACACCAAAATACTATAGACTAGGTGGCTTAAACTACAGAAATTTATTTCTCACAGCTCTAGAGGCTGGGAAGTCCAAGATCAAGGCACTAACAGGTTTGGTTCCTTTTGCTCTTCCTGACTTGTAGGCAGCCACCATATTGTTCTATCCTCACATAACCTCTTTCTGGCCTCTCAGAGAGAGAAAGTGAGAAAATTCTCTGGTGTCTCTACTTACAAGGTCACTAATCTCATTTGGGGGGTTCCACCCTGATGACCACATACATTTAAAATGCATCTATCTCTCAAAGACCCTATCTTCAAATACCACTTGCTATGGTCAGAAAATGTCCCCCAGGGTTCATGTATTAGAAACTTAATCCCCAGTGTTGAGAGGTAAAAAGTGGAAGAGATTATTAGGTCATAAGGGCTCTGCCCTTAGGGATGGATTAATGTCTGTATCATGAGAATGGTTTTGTTATCTTGAGAGGAAGTTTGTTATAAAAGTGAGTTTGAGAAGGAGGGGCAAGATGGCCAACTAGAAGCAGCTTCCGTAAGAGGCTCATATCCAAAGGGAAGGTTAGTGTCCAGAAAATGCCCAATTAATTGGAAGACTGGGAGCCCAGCTGAGAGAGAAGTGATAACTGATGGTCACCTCTGCTTAGGCAAGCGGCAACTCCAAGAAATAAAGCTTCAGGTACAAAATTCATCTGAAAGGAAAAATACCCATTCCATCCCCCAAGAAAGCTATGGTCTCTTTGGGGTTTTTTTGGTTTCATCTCTTTTTTCTCTTCATTTGCTCCTGTGGGTTTTCTACAGATGAGTGGTAAACTGTGGACCTCTTGTCTCACCCCATGGAAGAGTGTGTACAGGAAGTGGGGACTGCTTCCCCTAAGAGACCCTGCTGTGTCTTTGAACGCTATCTTGCGAGGCAGAAAAACTGAACTAAAGTTTCTGAACTTCCAGTGCGCCTTTCCCCTCCTTATCTGATGAACCAGAAGTCTATCCAAGCTGAGACTCTGAGAGGAGGTTCTTGAGCAGCATCCCCCCACCTTGTCAGCCAGACCAAGCGCCTTGCCCCACAAGAGACTCTGGATGCTACACCAAGCTTTCCCCACAACTGCCCACAGGGCCAGAGACTCTACCGAGCACCCACGATGCAACCAGCAGGCCAGGCTGCCCAGGCAAGCGGGATCGCCCACTGCCAGAGACTCCATGATCCCGCGGGCAACCCCCCAGAGGGCTGGGTCCTCTGGGGCAGGCGGCACTGCCCACCACCAGAGTCTCTGCCGAGTGAGCACAACCCCCCAGAGGGTGCTTCTGCATTCTGCCATGGAAAGATGCAGAAAGAAGTTTCTCTCCAAAATAGTCCCCTTGGGCTTGGCACCTGTGGCTCAACGGGCTAAGGCGCCAGCCACGTGCACCTGAGCTGGTGAGTTTGAATCCAGCCCAGGCCCGCCAAACAACAATGACGGCTGCAACTAAAAAATGGCCAGGCGTTCAGGCTCCTATATTCCCAGCTTCTTAGGAGGCGGAGGCAAGAGACTCAACTTGAGCCCAGGAATTGGAGGTTGCTATGAGCTGTGATATCACGGCACTCTATCCAAGGTGACAGCTTGAGGCTCTATCTCAAAAAAAAAAAAAATAGTCCCCTTGATCTTGGACTTCCCAGCCTCCAGAACCATGAGCCAAATAAATTACCCAGTCTCACGTATTCTGTTATAGCAGAGAAAACAAACTAAGACCACCATCACACTGAAATTAGGACTTCAACACATAGATTTGGGGGAATGCAAATGTTTAATCCATAACACTTTCCCAATAGTGTTCATATTTTCTTTTCTTTTTTTTTTTGAGACAGAGCCTAAAGCTGTCACCCTGGATAGAGTGTTGTGGCATCACAGCTCACAACAACCTCCAATTCCTGGGCTCAAGCAAGTCTCCTGCCTCTGCCTCCCAAGTAGCTGGGACTACAGGCACCCGCCACAATGCCCGGCCATTTTTTGGTTGCAGGCGTCATTGTTGTTTGGCGGGCCGGGTTGGATTCGAACCTGCCAGCTAAGGTGTACGAGGCTGGCGCCTTAGCCCGTTGAGCCACAGGCGCCGAACCAGTGTACATATTTTCAATTGAAATACATGGCTTAGTCCAGTAAAGCAAATCAGAAGGAGGTGGAGACAAATTCATCAGCAGAAGATTATAATAATGTGCAACTTTCTATTATCCCATATTTCATTATTGTTAGGAACTTGAAGGGCTCATTTGCCTGTAAGCTTGAATTTATAGTCAAGCTTTAGTTAGAGTCAAAAAGAAAGTCTTCAGTTGGGTCAGAAACATCAGGGTTTACATCACGGAATAATGAGCAAATATTCTTTCTGGGATCTGCTTCTCCAGAGACTCCAGTTGGAACACTCAGAGAAATATTTGTTAACAGAAGTCATTGATATAGTTGAGAGGGTCCAGAGCAAGGCACCAAAATAATCAAAGGAGTGACGTATGTGTTAAGATCAAAAGACCTGGCAGTGCAGACCACGTATTGGTAGAGGGAGGACGCCTGGCACTTGATAAGAGTCTGCAAATATTTAAAAGGTGTTAACATTGAGGAAGGCAAACCCTTATTTTGCCTGTTTGGAGGTGACATAATGCGAAACAGTAGAAGTAAAACTAAGGAAAGAACAACGTGTCCAGAAGATCCAGAAATATTTCCAACAGAGAACTATCATGGCAAAGTTACACAATGTGAAGCATAAGCTCCACCACATCCATAGCAGAAATTAATGCTGAACAACTTCCCTTGTTCGCAAATCACTGTGTCTTACATTCTTTCTTGCCTCTATTAGCCCATCATTTAATATTTACTAACTCATTTCCTTCTGCCTATTACCCAAATTCTTGGGTAACAAATGCATGGGTCCCATCAATGACATTGTACCTACTTTTTGACAGACTATGATTTGTGCAGCAAAGTTATATCGACATATGAAAATAAGGAAGCATTTGGACAGTTGCCATCACTGCATGTGTGTCATATGTAGCACCTTTGCTTAGTTTAGAATCACAGAATTTTAAGAAACAGAAACAAGTTTGATGTGACTTACTCTCATAGGAGAGGCAAAGTGACTCACCAAAATACAAAGTCGGATGACAGAGCAGAGACCAAAATCCAGGTCTTCACTGAAGTGACATTACCTTTTCCTTTAAAGAAAAAGAATGCAATGGTTTCAATTTCTTTTTTTCTTGAACACTGTGATTTACACATTTTAGTACTCTTTCTTCCTTTGTCAGATTTCCAAAGTCCTGCATATTTTTTTTTTACTGCTTATGATGGATTTTCTTAAAATTTCTTAGTAGGTTCATTAATGGTTCAGTGCTTATCCTAAAGGAACCATAACCTTGACCTGAGTGAAGGTCAACTCATACATTGCCTTTCACACACAGTGAGATACTTGGACCAGGGGTGAAGAGGTCTTGTCTCTCACACACAAGTGAACAGCTGTGCTCAGTACAACCTATCCACTTAGATCAAGCTTCACATGCGGGTACATCTGAGTTTGGAACACAAAGACTCTGAGCTGTCAAGAATCCTGATAATGCAGAGTGTCCCAAAAGTTGCCTCTAAGGTCCTTGCTTTTGGGGAAACAGGAATTGTAGCTACATGTTCTTTTATTTACGAAACATTCATTGTAAATTTTTGTAATGAAGATTTTATAAATAAAGGTACATTAAGCTACAATTTCCCAGTTTCCCTGGGCATGGTGAATTTAGGGTGGCTTTTAGGACACTCTGTGTTCTAGCAATTTGGGGGGAAGTTTCTCTCAAATGAAGTATCTTACTAAAAGTTGGGTCTATGTTTTTCTTTTTTTACCTACAACTTTCCAAGTGACAACATGATATGTTGTGTGAGCTTCATGATAAAGTAAGAAATGGTATGTTATGCCCACTGAACTCATGTTCTGTTGATGGCCTGTTTGATCCTTAGCACTCAGGTAGACCTAAGTGATATCAAGATGAATGCCACATGGATCCTGCCTCAAACAACTACGTTTAGTGTGCAAAGTGGAAACAGAGGCTGATTTATAGGTCTGTATAGTAGGTGCCATGGTAGTGGTAGTTCAGAGCTATGACAGAGTCTCAAAGAGCAGAGAAAAGAGGTACCAAGCCTTGGTGACGCTAGAGGAAACTTCCAGAAAAAGCAGTCTTTTTTGCCTTCTGTTCTATTTTTCTCTAAATGTACACAAATATATAATAAATATTCCTATGGAGAATTTCAAAGAGTTTGTATCACACACATATTGTTATGCAACTTGCTTTTTTCAAGGACTCCAAAAAAAATCATATACATCTTACTTCCACAACTACCTTTACAAAGTACCTATTTCCATAATTTAACCATGAGGCTGTTTCCAATTTTTCTTAATTGTTAACATAATCTGGAAGACAGCCTCCCTCTTTGTTTTGGTTCCACAGGGGGTGTCCATCTGTCCCTGTGGTGGGGGGTGGTCAATGCTGAAGTCAGGGCCTTCGGCTGGCTGCATCCTCTCCACCCAGTGGCCCATGCAGGATGGCCAGGGCTTTTTAGAAGGCCAGGGATGAGGGCTCACATCTTTCTAACAACAGTGGGATCTCAAGACCTCTTTCAGATCAAATACACATTGGCTTCCAGGGACCTGTGAGAAACACTTCCACTGAAATACTGAGGAGGCATCATCCTAAAGTCTTGGGATTGGGAACAGGAAAGGGGAGGAAATGCCGGGAGATGATGGTCAAAGTTTTTCACTGAATCTCCCTGTTGTTCATGCCACACAAGAGGGGCAGCGCCCCTCTGTTTGGTCCTTTGGAGGACATTCTGGATTGGACATGGAATCTCAACTCCTTTACCTTCTAGGAAATCCATCATTTCTGGGAAATGATTCAAAAACTTCAAGCAGTTAAGGAAAGAGATTATAAAAAACATAGGGGTCCACGGAGCTGGTTAGTGTGACGGTGTGTGTGTGAGAGAGGTGTGTGTGTCGTGTGCATGTATACACTGTGTGCAGGTGTGCATCTGTGTGAAGAGTGTGGGGCGTATGTGATGTGTGTCTATGGTAGCTTTGTGCGTGGTGTGTGCCTTTGTGTGAGGTGTGTGTGTTGTGTATGTGTCTCTGTGAGGTGTGTATTTGTACAAGGTGTGTGGTATGTGTGGTGCATATGAGATGGGTGTGAGATATATGTGTCTGTGTGAGGGTAAAAGTGTGAGATGTGTGCAGTGGATGTACATCTCTGCGAGCTTTGTGCGTGGTGTGTGCCTTTGTGTGAGGTGTGTGTGTTGTGTATGTGTCTCTGTGAGGTGTGTATTTGTACAAGGTGTGTGGTATGTGTGGTGCATATGAGATGGGTGTGACATATATGTGTCTGTGTGAGGGTACAAGTGTGAGATGTGTGCAGTGCATGTACATCTCTGCGAGGTGTGTGCATTATGTGATGGGAGGGGTGTGTGTGGTGCCTGTCAGATGTGTATGGGGTGTGTGTGTGTGTGTGAGGGTGTGCGTGCACCTGCACAGAGCACGTCGGAAGAAGCCAGTCCCTTCGCCACCAGCGAGCGTCACAGGCTGGGAATGGAAGCGAGCAGGACGCGCTTGTGTCCTCTGTGAAGACGCCCTTTGAGGTTTGATTTCAAACCTTGCCCTATTCTGATGTTCTGATTTCAGACTCATATTTCTCTTTTCATGCTAGACCTTTAGAGAGGAAATGCTGCAACTCTAGTGTAATTCCAACACAAGAAGCTTTTTTCTTAGGAACCTCATTTTCAGGACAGCGTCTGATTTTGCAATGTCTCACTTCCCGCCCCGTGTCAGAGACATTCCCAGCAAAGGGGGTGATCGTCAGAGGCTTTTGTTTCCAAGAGCTTCCCGCGCAGATACCATTGTGAGATTAAGCAGCAGCGACGCATTTTGTGTATTAAATATCACCCTGAAGTAGCACTTAAGATACCAACAGAAGGTTAAATAAACAGGAGAGGAAGGACACCCTTGGCAGACAGCACGTTAGGTGCATTCTCTGCGGAGTGTCTGCCAGTAAGGGCAGAGACCTGCAGCCGGCAGCCAGAGTTATGCCAGTGTTCTCCAAGCCAAAGGGTGTTGATGGGGTTACCGCTGGGGCAGGACTAGGCTTTTGCTTTTTGCTTGAATTATTTAAATAAATGTAATTTCATTAAAAGAGGAATGAATTAGAATTATGGATGATGTGAGTGATTCGTAAACTTTATTTTCCTTTAATTATTCAATTTTATATAACAAATATGTGCTGTTTTCGTAATCAGAGAAAAAAGCACTTGAATTTTTTTCTTTCTTTAAAGAGTCTCATTCTGTCACTCTAGGTAGAGGGCCATGGCATCATAGCTCACAGCAACCTCAAACTCCTGGGCTCAAGCAATCCTCTTGCCTCAGGCTCCCAAGTAGCTGACCTACAGAGACCCGCCACAATACCTGGCTAGTTTTTCTATTTTGAGTGGAGATGGGGCTCTCGCTCTTGCTCAGGCTGGTCTTGAATTCCTGGGCTCAAGCAATCCACCCGCCTCAGCCTCCTAGAGTGCTAAGATTATAGGTGTGAGCCACCACGCCTGGTCTTGAAATTTATCATTTTTAAAAGAGGACCTGTAAGGCTTCTGCTGAAGATTTTGTGGCCCAAGAAGCCTAGGGTAATTCACAGAGGCCATCACAGGGCTTCCCACTTGAGAAAACTAAAATAACACTTCAGACAGCTATTTACTTAACAGACGAGAGGGTGACACCTGTCGCTCAGTGAGTAGGGCGCCAGCCCCAAATACCAAGGATAGCAAGTTCAAACCCAGCCCTGGCCAAACTGCAACAAAAAATAGGGCATTGTGGTGGGTGCCTGTAGTTCCAGCTACTCGGGAGGGAAAAAAAAATTAACAGACAACAATAATGAATTAGTGTGCTCTGGAGTCTTATTCTCCTGAGATCGATTTTAGCCACATGACCTTGGAAGGTGACCTAGCCTTTGTGACCTCTAGCTCTCTGGCCTGTGAACTCGCGAGAAGTCGATTAGGAACCTAGCAGAGCTCCGGGTTGGAGGGAGATAGTCTACCAGGAACACTGGTGGACAAGGAAGCACCCCGGCTCGGCAGAATGCGTGTGAAGACAGAGTTCCACAGTGTTCAGAGCCTGAGCATCCGGACATTCCAGGGAGGGCTGGACACTTTTGCCCCTGCCCAAGAGCGTCTCCTGCCTGCCTCCGCATACTCAGCCTCAGGGCTTTCCCTTTGATCACGTTCACGGCTTGTTGCCAGTTGGACTTCCTCCATCTATTGCTGGCTGGTACTGTACCACTCACCTGTGTCACACGCAGCCTGTGAGATCACCTCTTTAATCTTAGCACAAGAAGTCCTGACCTTCCTCAGCACTTCAAGGTTTCTACTGTCTCTTCAGGAAGCCCACACCACTTCACGATAGCAGAATCATTGCTCCCTGTCGGAGACTCCTCCCAGCTCCCACGCAGAGACCACATCTACTCTGTCCCCAGTTCTTCCTTCCTGTCTCCATGGAGACTCCTGTCCTCTACCATCCCTTTAGCTCATGTACTTTTGAAGGAACAAACATGTTTTTCTCCTTTGGGGCGCTCTGCCTCTCTGATAGCGAAGGACGCAGTCACCATCTATCTGTACCTGTACATGTATATGAAAGTCCCTGCAGTCACTGAAATTTATACATACTTATACACACACAAAAATTCCTTTCTTATTTTGAAAGAATCTCACTTATAATTTGTAATTTCTATATTTATCCAAAGTGGCTTGTGTGGCTCGTATTTAACCCTGAAATTTTTTTTTCAGAAAGACAAGTTCTTACTCTGTTACCAGGCCAGAGTGCAGTGATGTGTCATAACTCATTATATCCTATAACTCCCAGGCTCAAGTGATCCTCCTGGCTTAGCCTCCCAAGTAGCTGGGACTACAGGAGCATGCCACCATGCTTGGCTAAGTTTAAAAAATATTTTCATAGAGATGGGGGTCTCAATATGTTGCCCAGGCTGGTGTAAAACTCCTGGCCTCCCAAAGTGCTGGGATGATAGGCATGAGTCACCTCTCCTGGCCTTGAATTCTAACAAGAACAAGTATCCTCTCTGAAAAATGTCACAACACATTTTGGATTTTTCAGCTGTATAGTACTATGATACCACAGTAGCAATTTTTAAAAATAAAACGTTCCATTTTAATTTTTTTTAAATCAGTGTTTTAATTTGAAAGTGAAATTCCACTTTCAAGTGCTTAAAACATGTTTGCCAGAATGTAAAATATCTTTTGGCTTCAACATGGGAAATGCTTATAAAAAGCCAAACAGAGAGGCTTTCTCTTACAAAGGGAAATAATTTTTTTCTAATCTGCTACAGTCAGAAATGATACCATTTTATTTTTTTAGCAATGCTTCAAATAGCTGAGAGTTAAAGTGTGTCCCATGCTTACTCCATGCCAGCATTGTTCTAACCTTCACAAGAACCCTATAGCGTAGGTGTTCTTGTCACAAGAACCCTATACGGTAGGTGTTCTTAAGTATCCCCATTTCAGAAATAAGGAAGCTGAAGCTGAACTTTAAAGTGACTTCTTCACACTCAGAAGTTCATATATAGCAATCCTGGATTTGAGCCAGGGCCACCAGACATGAGAGGCTAGCCACCAAAGTAGTATGGCTCTAATAACCACTACAGTATGAAGTAAAAAGGTTGTGCATTCCCTGTTACCAGAGGAACAGAGTTCATTTCAATGATGTCTGATGATAGCACCTAATTTTTAAAACCTTCCATTTATTTTTTATTGGGTACTGTAGCACTGTTAGCTTCAATTCTTAAATGTCCTTTAGGGAAAATTAGAAATTAGAACTATATATCCATAATCACAAGATAGTAGAGCAGTTAGTGATTTAAACAATTTCTCAGAGTCTTCAAAATAGCAACCAGTTGATAGGGTGTCAGGTAAAACTATCTGTAATGTGGTGTTTCTGATACTGACAAAACAACAATAACAACAGAGACAGGGTAAGTCAGCAGATACGTACACACGAACCCACCATATAGTCACAAGTGTGCGTTCACACCCATGAACCATCCAGCTGCAGTCTGGCTGCCTTCTACTCTTCGACTTTGCTTTAGAAGACTCCGAAATCGTTCTGATCTGCCACATTGCCCCACAAATACATTTCTCAACCTAGGCTGGCTTTCAGATAAACTGTCCAAGTTATACTTTGTAACTACGACAACTAAACATTTTTCATTTCCTTTTCTGCCTCTTCAGCATTTATCCTATAGGAAAACCATTACAAAGCTGGGAAGGCAAAAGACCCACCACAATACTGGACTAATTTTGAATCTTGGTTCTCAGTAGAGTTCAACAATGCTAACAGAAACTGCTAATGAACAGCAGGAAAGATAGGAGACACCAAGGAAGTCTTCAGAATAACATTACCACTACGAAAAAGAAGGCAATAAAAAAGATTTCAGCTTCCTGGGAAGTATAATGTGAGATAAAGATGAGCCTGCCCTTAAAAGTCAACTTTAAGCAATGCTGATTTAAAGTCAAAATATTGGCTCAGCACCTATAGCTCAGCAGTTTGGGCACTGGCCACATGTACAAGAGCTGGTGGTTCAAACCCAGCCTGGATTCGAACAACATTGCTAAACAATAATGACAACTACAACAAAAAACTAGCCAGGCATTGTGGCAGGTACCTATAGCCCCAGCTATTTGGAAGGCTGAGGCCGGAGAATCGCTTGAGCCCAAGAGGCTGCTGTGAGCTATAATGATGCCACACACTTTACCCAGGGCCACAAAGTAAGACTGTGTCTCAAAAATAAATAAATAAAGTCAAAATATTTAATAATGCGATTGCAAGAGCACCCAGAACACAGATGGGAGGCATAGAATACACAGAAAAGTTATGAAGCCTTCAGTAAGAAGACTTAAGTAGATGGATAAACAAACTGCATCCAGACAATGGAATATTCAGCAGTAAAAAGAACTGAGCTATTAAGTCACAAAAAGTCACAGAAGAAGCTTAAATGTACAGATATTGCTAAGTGAAAAAAGCCAGTTGGAAAGGCTAAGGTCTAATATATAATTCCAACGATATAGCAACTTGGAAAAGACAAAAACTGCATCTCTCGAGCCAGTAGAAAGTTCAGGGGTTGTGAGGGATGAACAAGTAGAGCCCAAGGAATTTCTAGGGCAGGGAAACTGCTGTATGATGCCATAATGGTGGGTATATGTTATTGTGCATTGTCAAAATCCATAAAACTTGTAATCCTAGCATTCTGGGAGGCCGAGATGGGTAGATTGCTTCAGCTCAGGAGTTTGAGACCAGCCTAAGCAAGAGTGAGACCCCCTTCTCTACTAAAAATAGAAAAACTAGCTGGGCATTGTGGTGGGCACCTGTAGTCCCAGCTACTCAGAAGCCTAAGGCAAGAGGATCTCTTGAACACAGGAGTTTGAGGTTGCTGTGAGCCACAACACCATAACACTCTACCCAGGGTGACAGAGTGAGACTCTCTCTCAAAAGAAGAGAAAAAAGAAATCCATAGAACTATACGTACAAAGAATGAATTTTAATACAAACTATTGACTTTAATTAATAATGCACCAATATTGATTTATTAATTATTAACATATACAACAATAATGCTACATGCTATTAATAAGAGAAACCAGGAAGGAGGCATAAGGAACACAGGAAATCTCAATTTTTCTATCAGTTTAAAACTGTTCTAAAAAGTAAAGTGTATGTGTGTGTGTGTGTATAAAAATTGAGTGCTATCATCAACAAAAAGCAAATTAAAACCATCATGAGCTGCCACCAGACTCCATTTGAACAGCTAAAATGACAAAGATTGACAATACCAAGTGTTGCCAAGGAAGCAGAGCAAATGGAAACTTCATACAGTGCAGGAATGTCAAACAGGACAGACTACTTGGAAAACGGCATGTTACTTTCTTACAAAGGTAAACATATATACACCATGTAACTCAGGAATTCTACTTCTAGGTATTCAACAAAAATGAAAGTAGATATCTACAGTAAAACTTGTACACAAGTGTTCATAGCAGCTTGCTTTATAGCAGCCACAACTGGGTTTAATCCCAGTTACTTTTAGTGACTTTCCATAATACTCTGCCTCACTCAACATTACCCTTAAACTGGCCTTTGGGGGAAAGGAAGGAACTTTGTGCTCACAAAGGAGGATCCCATCCAGCAGGGCAGCAGGGAACCACTGGAGCTGGGGGGTGGAGGGGAGGTGGTCCTTCCTAAAAAGGAAGCAACCCTGGAGGGTGTGCTGCTCAGGAGAACATGAGCCTTCTGCGTGTGTAGGAAAATGTGAGTGGTACCTCTCTATAGTCCATTGAATAGGGGCTTTGTATTAGTTTCCTGGGGCTGCCAAAGCACCACAGACTGGGTGGCTTAAACAACAGCAATTTATTGTCTCCCAATTTGGGAGGCCGAAGTCTGAAATCAAGGTTAGCAGGGCCGGTTCCCTCTGTGGCCTGTGAGGGAAGGATCTGCTCCTGGCCTCTCTCCTCGGCTCATGGACGCTCAAGTGTCCTCTCTGTATGTGTGTCTTTCTCTGTTTACAAATTTCTCCTTTTATACGGACAACAGTCACATTACATTGGAGCCCCCCTGACAAACACATTTTAATGTGATTCTCTCTGTAAAGACCCTATCTCTAAATAGTCACATTTTGAAGTGCTGGGAATTAGGACATCAACATATGAATGGGGGTGGAGGGGAATACAATTCAAATCATAAGAGACTTGAATCATTTTTTCCTCTAGTCATGTAGAGGACAGTCCCAGATGAATGGAAGATTGTCCCAGATAATGTAAAAGTGATCCCTCCACCCTTGAAGACCCAAGGACCTCAAATAACCCTGAGGCTTCAGAATAACCGGCCCTAGGAGCTATAGGAGAGTCTGCCCTACCCCTTTGTAATGTTGAATCCAACTAAAATTTGAGTTTGATCCCCCAGTTAAAATGTTGGCATTTCCCTAGGATTCTTTAATTGTTCCAGTTGAAAGAAAGGAAATTTGACTTTTCTATTGAGGGTTTATTCTGTTCGATGTTCTCCAAAACAAGTTTTGTTGTTTCAACAGTGCTGATCAAGTGGGCATTATCCCCTGCCTACAGTTTAATTTGCTTAAATTGTCTATGCTGTTATTCAGGTACAGGTAATAAGGGAGAGATCTGAACACAGGTCTACCTGACTCCAGTAACCATGCTCCTTCCACAACACTGAGCTACTTAACAACAACAACAACAAAAAGTGCTTAGATGAAACAAATCCTAAAATTATTTCTCCCTTATCTGATATCATCCAGGAGATATCCTTTGAGCAGAAAGCTTAGAAGGGACATTAAAAAATGGTTCTAGATGACTCTAAAAACTATGAAACTTGATGGAAAAACAAGTGTTTTATCCCAACCTATATCTTACAATGGCAGGAATTTATGTGATTCCAAGTATTGGGAAGAAAACAGCAACATGAAACCCCCGTGTCAAGCATCTCAGGAAGCCCCTCCACACTTAGACATGAACAGTTGACAGTTTCTTTCTCAGTCTTAAATGCCACAAAATGAAGCCTGGAGCTCCCCTCTGTGGATCAGATTGCTCCTCCAGCCCCACTACACAGCCAGGTGGCTGAAAGGCCGCTTGGTAAAGAGACCACAATGATCCATGGATATTGCAACATGGCCTGGGAATCACCAATGAGCTGTTGTAACCTGGTGTTATTAAAACAGGTAAGAGTGGAGTGTATTTCTTAGCACCGCAGAATGGGATTTAATCTCACCGATCTCAGCTTCTTGTAGAGGAGAGAGGATAGGTCTGCAACAGCTCTCCTCCTGGTGCAGGTCAGAAGCAACAGTGGCCCTGGCCACATCACACAATGAAGGGAAAGCAGTTGGCTGAGCACAGCCATAATGAGCTGGGGGTCAAGAGGTCACTCTTGAGGACTGCGGTCTTTAGCTACGCTCTGCTCTGGGCAACAGATGGGACCCTAACCTCGGCTTCTTTTCATCTCACATGCGGTGGGGGGAGTGCCCTTCTTAGCCACAAGAGTACCAATTCAATGTGATGTCAGTGACATAGTGAATAGAACATATCTTGCCTGGTGAGATTTGTGTAAATTTAGGATGTGTGTATGGTTGATTTTCATCTGAGTCTCTGCTTTTAAATGCCTCCTATAAGGTACAAGAAGCCTAATTCATTCCTTTGCCTATTTCTGTTGGTGCCAAACACTGTAAGGACATATAGGTTAGGATCTGCTGGCTTAGCCAATGAACCTCACAGAACCTCCAATTGTTATGCTTTAAAGTATCAGTATAAGGAAACTTTCTTTATTCCTGAGTGCTGGTTCATGGAATATCAATTCTGTACTAGTGGTAGGATTGGCCTACCTTAGGAAAAAAAGCCACAGGACCTTTTAGAAACATGTTTTTCTTTGTATCCATAAATTCAAGGAGCCCAGGAAATGTTCTATGGAGCCCAAGTGTTACAGGTGTTTTCTTGGTTTGCCTTAAGGAAGCCATAAAGCATCACACTGTGGTCAGTTCAAATGCTATTTAACCTTCGTGCATCTTTGAGAAAGACAGATGAGGTGGAAAATTATACAAGAAGCATTGAAAAATAAACAGGACTATTTAAATGTTATACTGAACTCAAGAACTATTCAAACCAAATAGCTTGCTATTGAAAAGTCTGTAAGAATCACAGGAGACTAGAAATAAACACATCATAAACTACATTTTCAAATTTCACCTCAGGAAAAATTAGACAAAACCAGTTTAGGTGGGGGAGTTGCATAAAGAAAGATCCAATTCTACTATCCCCTACATTTTACAAAAATATTTTTACCTATACTTCTAAAAGTCTGTACGTTTCCACTATAAAATAGAAACATTTCCTTCTTCCATGAAACAACAGTGTGTAATACAGAAATGTTCCATATCCTAGATTGCAGTGAAGATGGAATTTCTTTTCATCTTCTTTAAATGCTGAAAATAAGATAATCTTATTTTATAGAATCTGCTATTATTAAAAAATAAGAAAAATCTAAATACTATGTAGTAGACTTAATTTTAAATTTTGGAGAATTAGACTAAAATGGTACTTTTGGGGGGGAGTTGGGAGTCTAAACTATGGATTTGGGAGAAACCAGCCCTAAAAGGCAGAGAACATAGTGTGGAGAGTAATCACAGGAAGTGATTTGCCCCTATAGAATTCTTTTCTTCTGTGAATTTTAAAATGCTCAACAAATACAAATGAGTTATGTCTGAAAACTAGAAATTGCTTTAGAGTCTAATTTTTAGAATCACAAATAAGACAAAGACTAAGATGAAGTCTCCACCAGGGTCTGAAGTGAGCTGGTGGCAGATAGCAGCCCACCGATGACCTATTGCTTATCTGCTGTTTAACTACTTTAATTAAAACACCACTACTTGATTGGCAGTCAGATCCTAATAAGTTACATTTCAAGGAAACAGCAGTTGGTTTAAAACTCTTAAGGACTTGCCACATTGAAAAAAACAAAATTTTAAAATGTTAGCTCTGAGTGTTTTTCCTTAATAATCTTTTCTTTTTTGTTGTTTATATTATAGTGCCATTTATCTATTCTAAATATCGACACCCAATCTTTGCAGGAAATTGTGACTTTTATTGACGAAGAGGCAATTAAATGCTGTCATTTGGAACCCCCATAGATCAAGGATCTTATCACCCAGGCAAAGTTCAGCAGCAGCTGCTGTCCTTTTCAGCTGGGAGACAGATAACAGAAACTATCCTGTGTGAGGCATAATAGTCTAACGTGATTAGAAATCAGGCAAACTCTGGCTTCCCTTGAGCTACACTCCCCCACAGGCTGAATTATAGCTCTCCTACCAGTCCCACGGCGCTGAATGATGTCATGGGATCTGCAGTTCAGCGAGATGAAAGGGATAAAGCAGAACCCGCTGGCACTAGGAAAAGCTTCCAACGCGCACTCCACAACACAGCTTGGGAACCGAAAAAGCTACGGATCCAGCCACTCAACCCAAGCATACGAGAACCACCAGCATTGCCTCTGCAAAAAAAGAAAAAAAGAGGAGGAAAACAAGGCTGATCCATGTTTAACAAAAGAATGTGTGGCCTAGGAGGCGGGAGGGTAACTACCTGCGGAAAGTGAACTTTCCTGATACCCCTGCACGTATATAAACTCAGCTCTGCCTTTGATGTTCAGCAACTGATCACTGATCAGATTACAGGCATTTCATCTCCTTGCTCCTCTGCCTTTGATCTGCATGGTTAATTTTATTTTCCTGGATTTGAAGTGTTGTCCAGGCTTGTGCTGACACACATTTTTGGGAAGGTAGAAGCATTTGGCGTAGAAGTGCTGCCAAGGAGAAACTTAAGTTGCCTAACCGGTGAGTACTGCAAGAGCTCGGCATGTTGCGGGTGCTGCGTTTTAATGCCGTGTTGTAGCTTTCTCTGCATTCTTCCAGTGTGTTCTGAGAAAAAGATGGTTTCAATTAATTAAAAACAAGCATTTCTGTAGTTGACTACTACATTATGCTGCGTGTATTTATTAGAGTAACTATGATACTTGATGCAATTTTAGCAGTTTGTACAAAAGGGTTTGCAATCTGTCATGCAAATTTTACTTGGAAATGAGTTATAAAAACAGGACAAAATAGAACAGTGTTAACTTCAGCGTGCAGCCAGTGCATTAGCCCCTGAGATCTGTGAGCTATAACTGCTCTCAGCATTTACAGGTTACTTTATTTTAGTAAACAGTTGAACTTTGATGCAAACGTTTTCCTTATTTTCTTATATAAAAGAGTAAAATGTATTCCTGGCAATACTGTTTCTCTAGTTTATTTATTCTCTCACCTCCAAGATGTAAATATCCAATACACTTCATTATGCGGTTTGTATACTCAAGGGAATCAATGAAAAGGCATCCTAGTATGATTAAAGACTTTCATGTGTAAAACTGAAGGATTGAAGAACAGATGAGGATAAAGTTGCACC
The DNA here is from genome assembly GCA_963574655.1 of Perodicticus potto. NCBI lineage: Eukaryota > Metazoa > Chordata > Mammalia > Primates > Lorisidae > Perodicticus > Perodicticus potto. The sequence goes on along the minus strand of CAUYRH010016299.1, from coordinate 22,146 downwards.
AAGTTTCGCTAAAAATGCTGTAGTGATTTTCTGTAACTTTTGGAAATAGTGCAAGCCTTATTTACAGAAACATTCCCTCAGTTAATATTCCTAAATTAACATTTACTTTAAATTTATAATGACAGCTGTTGCAAGTTAAAATTTGCCAACTGTTTATGAAAACTATCTGAGTAATCAACAGTTATTATGTTACATAAAGTATTTCGGTCACATTTTCACTTTTAGTTAATTCCCTACATGGCAAAGCCAAATTGTATCGCTGTTCTGAATTTGAAACCTTACTGTTATTTCTTTGTCAATTCAATAATATACACACACACACACACACACACACACACGCAGAGAGTAAAATCTTTACATGGAAATGTAAGAATTCAGTACTTGGAAAAGTAAGAGCTCTATGTTCACACTGGTTTGTTTTAGTCCTAAATTTATTTGGGGAGATTATTTGGTTACCATCGCAATATTCTATTTTGTGCTAGCTAAACCACAAAGAAATTATAAGTGATAAGACCAGTTATCCTTCAGTCTGAAATTCTGATGAAACATGAAAGGTCTAATGAATCTCATTACACATATAATTAATTTTTCAGAGTCAATTAATTAAATTACTTGCCTTCCGATACTAGGAAGGTAATTAATATCATTTGCTTAATTTTAAAACTTTGATAGTTGTTAATCAGAGGTTATTTAAAACCATGCTACACTGACTATATTGGTAGAGTGTCAGTAAGAATTTTATCTAAAAGACTTAACTGTTGTTTTTAGCCATGCCAGGAGAGGCATTTAATTTTTTTCCTACTAAACAATGAAATAAATCATGTTCACAATTATCCTGCAATGTAAGTTTAGGTTGTTTATGTTTGTTTGCTTAAAAAAAATCTTTAATCACAAAAACAGTATTAATGCTCACATTCAAATAAAAAAAATTTACCTTTAATAGTAATGACTAGAGATAATGCATAAAGAAATGTTATACTTTGGAATTTGTTGAGATTTAAAACTTTTTAAATAACTGTTTATTCTCCTATAAGTTTTATTTTAACTATTCTCCTTAGCGCAAAACAAAGAGGAGAATTAGTAATTATCTGATTAATTTAGGCTTTGTAGAAAACTAGCTTGGGCAAGTCAAGTCCTTGGAAATCCACTTCAGTGCCTGAATTAATTCAGTTAATTGTTTACTTCTTGTGTCTTTGTTGAGAGATGAAAGAGTGTATTTGAGTTTAAAAGAAAGATGGCTATTGCTGGATACAGGTACAGTCTCAAAAGGCATTTCTTAATTAATTGCCACAAGATAACTTTGACTGTGATTTAGTAGATAGACTCCATAATAAATACTTCTACCAAAAGAAACCCTTATGTTTCATTTTCAAAGCACTTTCCTATCTATTGCTTCAATGGCAGCTTTGTTAACTGCAGAAAGTCCAAGTCTTCAAAAGACTTTTATGTCTAGTCCTGATTCAGTCACTACTTAGCTATGTGACCTTAAGAGAGTCCCTTCACTACTCAGTTTTCTTGGGTGTGAAATGAGAGAGTTGATCACCTCATCTTCATGAAATAAGCAGGACTGGAATATTTATAGCCATTTTACAGATGAGGAAACTGAGGCTGTAAAAACTACCTTGCCTGTCTTAACTAAGGTCCCATAGCTGATTTCCCAGGTCTTGTCCAGTGTTCTTTCCAGTCTCTCACATGGGGTCTATTTTCCAACAACTGCTAAAACAAATGCCCCGTGTAGATTGAAAGATAAAGAGAGCCCCTTCCCACTGCAGTACATTTTTTTTGTTTTGAAGATAGATATTCCAGTCACCTGGATCAGTCTGATTATTTCCTATATCTTTTGCTTCTGTAGTTCTAAATTCTCCAAATACAATACCTGTTATGTGTAATTTACTATAACATTTAAAATAAATTTCACAGAACGTTTATCAATGCAATGTGGAATTATATATACAGTAGAACTTCTGTAAGTTGACTACCCAGCTGACCGTAACACCCTAGCCAATATACGGAGGTGGTCAACATAAGGTGCTAGGCCTACCGTATTGATACTACATGCACTTTACTTTCTTGTACAGCTTTTATTAGAGAATATCATACAAAGTCATTCATAAGCAAAACATGGTAAAATCATATATACAGCGTCATACAAAATTAACACATTTACTGTTTTCTCATGGTTTAACCATTCTTTCCAAAAAAAGAGTCAGTCTTGGTCTGTTCCTTATTCGTATTGCAAACATAGAGGAGAAAGCACTCTCAACACTGGCCATACCACTCAGCATATCTGGGCACTTTTCTACAGCATGCCTGACACCCTCATTTTTTTTTCTTTTGAGACAGAGTCTCAGTTTATCACCCTCAGCTCACAGCAACCTCCAACTCTTGGGCTTAGGCAATTGTCTTGCCTCAGCCTCCCGAGTAGCTGGGACTACAGGCACCCCCTAAGAATGCCTGGCTGTTTTTGTTGCAGTTTGACTGGGGCCAGGTTCGAACCAGCCACCCTCGGTATATGGGACCGGCACCCTCCCACTGAGCCACAGGCACCATCCAACACCCTCTTCTTTTGGAGTCTCTGCAGTTTCTGTGTCACCCTCACTTGCTTCGTCCACTTTATCACCTACTTCATGCACTTTTACGCTGGTCTGTACTTTGGCCAATATCACTTGGAGTTGACCCTGGCTTCTGGGTCAGGTTCATTACTGGTTGCCATCTCATCACTCATTGCAACAAAACCTTCAAAATCTACTTCTTCAGATTCTGCCACTGGGGGGCGGGGAGGAGGTAGACTGTCTGATGGGGCCAAAACATCATCCTCTTGGATTGTGATGAATCCACCTTTCCTAAAACACTTCTGTATTATTTCTGGCTGAACTTTATTCCAAGCAGAACTGATCCAAAGGACAGTATCCAGAGCATTAACTGAAGCATTGGATGAAGTTGATTCCACAGGCAGACCACGGGTTTGTGTTTTAGTAATGATCCCCTGTAGGAACTGGACTCCAGAGTGTATTTGGAATATTTTGACGATGCCTTGGTCAAGAGGTTGGATTTTTGAGGTCGTGTTTGGAGGCAGAAATTTTATTGTCTACTTTGTGAGATGATTCACTTGTGGGTGGCCAGGACAGTTGTCTACTGTCAGGAGAAAATACTTTTTCTTCTTCTTCATTTCTTGGTCAATACCCCTACCCCCTTCTCAAATAGGGCACCAGTTATCCATATGCACCTGTTAGATCTTCAAGTACCGGGGAGGTCATTGGGCTTCAGGTTCTTGAATGCATGTGGGTTGGCTAGTTTACCAATTACCAAGGCCTTAGTTTTTCTCTGGTCAAACTAAAACAAAGCAGAACTATGAAACATTCTTTGGAAAGTTCTCAACTCTTACATTTGTCAGCTTTCATGATGAGGCTTCTCTCAGGCATCACCTTGAAAAGAATCTGAAGTCATCAGTGTTAAAGATGTCATCATCTTTGAAGCCTCTGGTGAAATCTGGGAACTTTTTGATGAATTCTTCCACACCTTCTATTGGAACTTCATTGCATTCACCACAAGAGGCTTTCTAGGAGATCTTCGGTTGCAGTGTAAATTTCTTGAGCCAATCACTTGATGCTTGGAAATCTGTCACTCTAAATTCCTGTGCAAATTTTTTATCAACTTCTTGGATCATCGGCCCATAAATTCAGGTGTAAACTGCCCTAATTTGTCTGAAACAGCTTAATGTGGCTCCATTGACTTACTTGAGGGAAGTTTTCCTCCTTTTCTGGGGTAAGTCTGTGCTTTTCCAAAATATTCTGCTGTCTTTCTTTGACTACTGCTTCTCAGAAAATGTAGATCAACCTTTTCCTCCAATGTCACCTCTTTGAGATCTTAACTTTCAGTTACGATATCTCAATTAACTGTAAAACTTTTCAGTCATTGCAGGATGTACCTAAGGTTCAGATAAGCCCTTCACATTGAAAAAATGTTCTGCAACACATGATAAGCAGTAGGGTGTTAGGCCTAATCCAAAATGGGGAAGAATAAAACATGAAAAAAAAAACTTACATTAAAGAAAAAATAGTACCAGAGAAAAATCCCACACCTTCTACCCCTTAGTGTAGAGTAGATTCAACTGGTCAAGTTACAGAAGGCGAATTAATACTCCGTGTCACAGTCCAACTGGGCTAGGAGCAACTTATAGAGGTGGCAATATATAGAGGTCAGTCCTCCATTGAGTACATGTGGCGCATGTCCAGTCTATGAAAATTAGGTCAACTTAAGGAGGCGGCCAGTTGAACACACAAGTTCAACTTAAGAACAATCTACAGAACTTGTCTCCTTTCTAACCCCAGGGACTACCTGCCTGGAGTTATTATACAGTTTTAGTTTTCTCATTCTGTTTGTCTTCCGAGTGGGGGAGTTTAGAAATTGGTAAAAAGCAACCTTACTAACAATTTAAAAATTACTCTGAATGTAGAAGATTAGATGCTTTTTTTCCCAGAATAAAAATTTATTTATATATGGAGAATGGTACTCACTAAAAACATCAATAAGGATGAGAAGTAGCCAACTATAGAGATTCTGTGGTATTTGTGTATGTCTCTGTGTGTATGTGTATCCATGAGTTTGGCCTTATGATATTAAAGGAATTGGTACTTTCTTAGATGATAATAATGATATTGACGAAAAGTTCTTTCCTCATTGGAAAGTCCTAGTTAGGATTTTGTGAAATTTCACCTTGCAAATACAGTTTGGGTTTCAAACATGGTATGTGTTTCATGCCAAGTTAGAGTATCCTTGAACACATTTTATTAACTCTTAATGGATTTTTTCTTCCTTGAAAAAAATGATATATTTCTTGTGAAAATGTCTAATTTAGTTCTTTGTTTAGTTTTTATATATGTATGTAGGAGGTCAAACAATTAAATTGGTGAATTGACCTATGTCAGCACCTAGACCACCTTTCAAAGCACTTTTTCTAGGATGAGTTTGAGAACTTAATTGTCAAACTTTGTGTGAGGACAGCTCTGATGGCCATTCCAGAAAAAGAGTTCCAAAATTGCTTTGAAGAGTGGATCAAGCTCTGATATCAGTGCATAGCTTCCCAAGGGGAGTACTTTGAAGGTGACCATAGTGATATTCAGCAATGAGCTATGTAGCACTTTTTTTAGGATGAGTTTGCCAACTTATTTGTCTAACCTTGTGCACATTGCTCTTAAGGCCAAATATCTGTTTTTTATAATATGCCTTGTCACTTTCATAAAGATTCTTATAAGTCTTTATAGACTATCACTAACATAATATAATATTTATTAACTCACTAAATTAATTCAATAAAATTTATTGAGTGCCAGGCATTCTAACAATACTTTCTAAGGCACTACTTCATTTGTTAAATTCACAACAAATAAATTTGTCATCCTCATTACACAGATGAAGAAAGTGAGTCTCAGGGGTTATATAACATGTACTAGATCACAGGGTTAATTAAATGATGGCATTAGAGTCTAGATTCTTCTGTTCTAGGGCTAGACAATTAATTCTTTCTATTATAAGAATTACAAAGAGCCAAACATGACTACATCAAATATTATAGTCAAAAATTTGGCCCCATTATAGGCTTCAGGATTTTTTGACATATTTTATAAGAGCTTTTAGACAATTTTTAACCGAGACTCTTAAGCCAAAGAGGACTACAAAACGTAATCCTTTCTTCCTCTGCTTCAGAACTAGAGCAAACACATCTGTCCACCATTGGCTTGGCCAGACTCTCTCCCTGTGTTGGCAAGGCTAGTCCAAGACACCCTGGGAAAATGAATGATTTGGTGCTTCTTTAAAGAGTGACTTTAAAATTCTGGCCGCTTGACTTAGAGGAATGGGTGAGATCTGTGAAGGGAGGGCAGGAGGAAGCAACCTGGTGATTGTGCCTAATTTCTCCTCTGCTGTCACAAGTCATTCAGCTTTGGCTCCAAACCTGTCTCCTCAAATCCACCTACTTGTGTAAATCAAGACTCTTGTCCTTATATTGAGCAGTTAATATAACAGCCTAAACTGTACTTTGATGAGAAGGGAAAAGAGAGGTCAGGTGGAGGTTTCAAACGACTTTATCAAGCCATTCCTTCCAAAATAAACCACTCTCTTTGAGAGTTCTCATAGCTACAGTTTTTCTCCATCCCGTTAAATGACCCCCGTTCTTTGGTGACCCAACAGTTTAGCACTATGTGCTTCTGTCTTGCCGGCCTACACCTGAATACAACTCTACAGAAGAGCTTTCCATATTTGTCAGAAAGGAGAGAAGAAGAGTTAATGCCCAGTCCCTTCTCTCATTAATCTTATGAAAAGTGTCTGGCCAAGTGGGGTGTTCAGGGCCAAGATGTTACAAACTCACAATGATCAGTGTAAGTGCTGCAATTTATAACTTTGTTCTAAATATGTCGTGAGTTTGGCATTATATAAATTAAATAAATAGCTGCCTCGTCTTTTTATACATGTTGGTTAATGCACCTGTGGTGGTGAAGATTATGTTAGTATTCAGGGAGCCCAGATTTTGATTCCAGCTTTATCACAGTCACTGAACATTTGAACCTCACCATGTTCCCCTGGCCCCGCCCTGATAGTCTATAACTGATAGCAGTGGATGTCTGGAATTATTCAAATAGCTGGGTCCTGAGGGTATTTCCCCCCTTATTTTCCTGACTGAATTGGGTAAAATTTGTGACCCTTTGAGTCTCTCTCTCTTTTTTTTTTTTTTGAAACAGAGTCTCTTTCTGTCACCCAGTCTACAGTGCAGTGGCATCATCATAGCTCGCAGCAACCTCAAACTCCTGGGTTTGAGGGAACCTTCTGCCTCAGCCTCCCAAGTAGCTGGAACTAAAGGCATGCACCATCAGACCTGGCTAAATTTTCTATTTTTAGTAGAGACAGTGTCTCACTCTTGCTCAGGCTGGTCTTATACTCCTGAGCTCAAGCAATCTTTCTGCCTCTGGCTCCCAGAGCACCAGGATTACTGCACCTGGACTTTCATTCTTAATTATTAATTCATTTAATGAATATTTAATGAGTATTTAGTATGTGCCAACCACTGTGAACCAAGGAGAAAAAATTTCATATTTTCTTTTTCTTTCTTTCTCTCTTTATTGTTTTTGAGACAGAGTCTCACTTTTTCACCCTTGGTAGAGTGCAATGGCATCATAGGTCACAGCAACCTCAGACTCTTGGACTGAAGCAATTCTCTTGCCTCAGCCTCCTGGGACTAGAAGTGCCTGACACAATGCCACAATGCCCGGCTATTTTTAGAGACAGGGGTCTCACTCTACCTCAGGCTGGTCTCCAGCTTATGAGCTCAGACAATCCACCTACCTCGGCCTCCCAGAGTGCTGGGATTACAGACATGAGCCACCATGCCAAGCTCATATTTTCATGTAGCTTGCATTCTATTCCATTTTCTCAAGAAATGGTGATTTGCACTTGAAATTACTAGAGGTCACGCAACTTGCCTTTACCTTGCTTCCAGCAAGCTAGGTTATCACTGAAACTATTTTTTTAGGAAGCATGTTACTTCATTAGTTCAACTTTTAGTGCAGTAGTCCCCAACCTTTTTGGCATCAGGGACTAGTTTCATGGAAGACAGTATGTCCACAGATGAGGGTGGAGGGGATGGTTTCAGGTTGGTTTGAGCACATCACCACTTCAGGTCATCAGGCCTTAAATTCTCATAAGGAAAGTGTAACTTAGATCCCTTGTATATGCAGTTTACAGTAGAGTTCACATTCCTTTGAGAGTCTAATGCCTCCACTTATTTGTCAGGAGGGCGAGCTCAGGCAGTGATGCCAGTGATGGGGAGCCCCTGGAAATACACTCCCTTGTCCATTGCTCCTGCCGTGAGACTGTCTTTCTAACAGGCCACAGACTGGTACCAGCTCACGGCCTGAAGGTTGGGAACCACAGTTTTAGAGGAACATATCCCAAACAAATGTACTTTTTTTTTTTTTGTAGAGACAGAGTCTCATTTTATCGCCCACGTAGAGTGCTGTGGCATCACACTGTTCACAGCAACCTCCAACTCCTGGGCTTAGGCGATTCTCTTGCCTCAGCCTCACAAGTAGCTGGGACTACAGGCGCCCACCACAATGCCCGGCTATTTTTTTGTTGCAGTTTGGCTGGGGCCGGGTTTGAACCCGCCACCCTCAGTATATGGGGCCAGCACCCCACCCACTGAGCCACAGGTGCCGCCCAAACAAATGTACTTTGCATCATCAGCTTAGAGATTGCTAAAATTATCCTCAGAAAATTAACCTTTAACATAAGCTTAAGAACAAATACCTCTACCAAGAGTCTCATAGCAATTTGGCTTTTCCAGTAACAACTTCAACCCATTAGTGACATCCAGTGTTCTAAAGGCAGTTAAATGTTTCTAATCCTAATTTTAAGCATCAGTTTCATCCTGAGTGAGCCTTGAAATCACAATATTCTTTTTTATACTACCTTTGGTACTTAATTATAGGTTTTCATTCAGACACTGTCTGAAGATCATATAAACACTCAAAGTGAGCTAAAGAGGGAAGTATAGTTGCCCTTTGGTATCTGTGGGAGACTGGTTCAGGACCCCCCACAAATCCCAGAATCCACAGATGCTCAAGTCCTTGATATAAAATGCTATAGCATTTGCATATAACCTATGCACATCCTACCATATATTTTAAATCTTTTCTAGATTATTTATAATACCTAACACAATGTAAATGCTATATAAAGTTGTTATGCTGTATTGTTTAGGGAATAATGATAAGAAACAAAGTCTTTATATGTTCAGTACAGATACAACTGTCCATTTTTTTTCCTGAACATTTTCAATCCATGGATGGTTGAATCCATGAATGTGAAATCCACCGATGCAAAGGAGTTATATTTATTTAACTTAATGAGCCTCTTCTTTAAAGAAACACATGCATCTATGGTACAGAGGTTCAATGCCCTTTCACCACTATCAATTATTTTAATTACCATTTATTGACTTATACTAGACATTGTATAGCCTGCCAAAACAATATACTGCTACTAAGAATGGTTGGTACTTAGTGAGTACTTACTAAGTGCCAGGCATTGGCCTAAGCACTTTAAATATCTTATCTTCTTTAACAATCATCAATGAATCAATTCATTTCACAGATGAAGAACCAGAAGCTTAGGGATGTTAAGTAACTTTTCTAACGTCATGAAAGTAGTGAATGGCAAGTTGGCATTAAGACCAGACTATCTGATGCCGAATCCCATGTATGTTAACAATAGGGTCTCTCTCTGTGAACTAACAAGTTAACTGGGAAGACCAGTCATGAACTAATGAACTAAATAATGTGTTACTATCTCTAAGAACAAAAGGGGCCAGAGAGAAAAAGTAGATTTGGCTGAAGTCGTAGTAGCTCCAGAGACAGCAGATTTAATTGCGCTCAGAAAACATTTATTGAACATTTATTTGAATGGCTGATATTACACATATCAGAGATACAAATTGGAACAAAATATGCCCCTTCTCTGAAAGCGTGTTTTAACTCCCTGAAAAAGAAAACTAAGTACACAGATACTCATAACACAGGGCAGAACCAGTGAGTGCTAAATTGCTACACACTTTGGAGAGATGAATTACATAGTTCAGAATTGGGGGAGAACTCATGAGAATTGTGGTTTTGAAGCTGGTTCCTGAAACAGGAGTAAGATAGTCAAGAGTCAGAGAGGTAAGGGAGATGGGTAAACTTGAAGAGGAAGCTGAGAGGCAGGGGAAGAATCTGAAGTGTGTGTAGTAGAGGAAAGATAAGGCTGAAAACGTGGGTAGGACCCAAGTGTGGAAATTGTCCAATGCTAATCCCAGGAGCATCGAAGCCATTCTTTACAATAATGCATATCCTGTGAATCTTTTGCCAAAACAATAGTTGTGATAAAAGGTGGGAAGCATGATTGACAGCTGAGGCAATATTGCAGTGAGGGTAGGGAGGGCCTGGATGGCAGCAGATCACTGTCCAGGTGAAAAAGAAGACGGAAGGGTGATGTGCTGAGGATCCACCTCATGCTAGGCCCTGGGATATCAAGAAAATACAATGTGCCCTTAGGAGATGGATGTCTAGTTGCAGAAAGGAACATAGATAAAGAGAGGGTTTTTCAGAGTGATGTGTTAGCTATGTGCACTGGCGTCTGCAGTCGGACGGATGACAACTGGCAGATGGCACAGAGAAACACACATTTGCCTTGAGGGTTATAGAAGATAATGCCCATCATTTGCAAATCGTTTACAAACAAGTCATTATTGTGACCTACATTCTCAATGTGTTATATGAAGTATACAACCTCAGGGTGTGTTGTTGGGGAACAGTAACTGTTTTAGCAGAGACACCTAGTACAGCCCTACATTATGTGAGATGTGGGAATCATAAGATGTGCTTTGGGGCAATTAATTATAAAAATCTATTTATTCACGCAACAAGTATTTATTAAAGGACTCCAGTGGGCTTTGGGATATAGAAAAACCAGGACTTGGTACCATCCAAAGAATACGATTGAGTCAGAAAGTCGAAACCTACACTTGAGAAACGCGATGACTCTGTGTCAAAGTCATGCACAGTGTCTTGGATTTGAAGGAACCATGTCCATCAATGCACTCCGTGGGTGGATAAACAGTCATTGCTTTGATTTTTTTAAAGCATTCTACTCCTGGAAAAGTTCTTTTTCTTTCCCTCCGTCCTACTCTGCCCCCTCCCTCTCTCCCTCCCTTCTTTTTTTAACCTTTTCAGCAAAACTGCAAAGTGGGTACCTTTGGTTCCTCTTCAAGATACGGAGGCCATACCTTGTTCTCTGCCTCCCCCGCCCACCCTGGCAACTGGACCGGGCTGGCCCCGGGTATGTAGAAGGTGGACACAGGTGTTGGCTTAGGACAACCCTCTACCCTCTGGAGTTTTCTGTCCATTGTGAGCGCCTTGGCAGAGTCTGTGGTCGATGAGGCAGCTGTTGGTGAGCTGGGTCATCATGATCTTGGCTGACCTGAGCTAAAGTGCCACAAAGATCTGGCCATCCTTTTCTCGAGGAATTCCCAAATATGCAGAGGACCATATGCATGTGACCTGACTAGGGAAAAGCACAGGCTTCCAGGGGAAATACGCCTGGGGTGGAAAGGAAGTCTCCCCCGCTTCTGGGAAGGAAGTTCTCCTAACACAGCAACGCTCTTTTTGGTCTTCCCCTCCTTCCCTGACCCTCAGTCGATAGCTCTAGCACCTGCCGGGCCGGGCCACCAGCGCCAGGGACCCCAGCAGTAGAGCGGTGCGGGGCGGGGCGGAGGCTGGCAGGGGCGCTGCCCGGACGGAGGGGGTGGGGGCTCGCGCGGGGCGGGGCTTCGGACGGTGGGCGGGGCTCCTGGAGGCGGCGGCGGTTGCTGGGCTACCGGAGAGCTCTGAGCCCGCGGCGCGGAGGCGCTCGGCTGCGCGCTGGGAGAGGAGCCCCTTTCCAGCTCAGTGTCCAGCTCCCGCACCCAGGCTGGCTGCGCGCCCCACTGCGCCTCCGTCTGCAGCGCGGACCTGCAGGGCAGGACTGGGCGCACCGGCAGGCGGAGCCTTCCAGGTGACTGGGAAGGTAGGTGCTCCGCTCCTCTGGGGGCTACGCGGCGCTGCACCGGGGTCCCCGGGACTCTCCCTGGGTAGATTCTCGCGAGGTGGGCACGCGGAGAGGAGTAGCCGCCTAACAGAGGGGAGGGGCGCACGCAGGGGCTGCTCACGTGCAGAGGACCAGAGCCGGAGGCCTGAGCCGGGCACAGGGGCCCCTGGGAAGCGGTGACAGGCAGGGGAGGCTAGAGGAGGCCCCCGAAATGCTGACCTCTGGCCGCAGTCGCTGAAGGGACTAGAGCGTGTGAATGCCTCCTGGTCTCTGTCGGCGATGGGAGCAACAGGGCTAAGACTTCCTACACAGGGATCTTGTAAATAGAAAAATTAGCTTGTAAGGCAAACGTATGTGAGTATGTAAATAAAGCCGCATAATGCTTTGCCCGGGCCTTCGGGGTTGCTCTGCGTGGCTGCGGGGAGACCATCCCGCGCGTAGGAGCCGCAGGGCCCTGAACTCGCGCCTTTGGAGCGAGCATCCGCAGGCCGGCCCTGCAGAATTGCCCCCCAGGAGGTGAAAATAGAACGTTTAGATCGACGAGTGGCGTCGAATTATATTCCTTTTGTGGAGAACGGAAGTTTCCTAAATGTTAGCAGTATTAGTATGTTGATGGGTAGAGCATGTGATTGAGAGAGAAAGCAATCTCCCACACGGTACTAGTCGACGTTGTAGCGCCGTCTCATGGACTAGACATTTAGCTAATATATTCCTGGAGATCAAGTTTGGGGGGACCAAAATTCTCTGATGGGTTTTGGTGATAGTGAACTAATCATCAAGTCTGCATTTACTATTCTAAGAAATCCATGTTTCCGTCACCGTTTTATTTTTTGCATTTTAATAAAAGGACTCAGTTTGCAAACAAAATCCTGAGCATAGTTCAGTATTTCTTCAATTGAAGCAGTTTAACTCGGTATATTTCTGAAGATGTAGTTTTTACTCCAGAGAAAGCTTCTTTAACTACAAGACAATTTCTCTATATAAACAAGAAATGGTTATAGTCAAACGTGTCTTAGGCAAACAGAAGAATTTATTTTAGTGTTATTTCATGATCAGATACTTCTACGCAAAAGGGAGGATTATATTGCATTCGTTCAGGATTTACTCAATATGTTTTCTGTGGTGCAGTTTTGCTGTAGGTACTTTTGCCAACTCTGCTTTCATGTAGTTTGAAAAATGTCAAGCACTGCTTATGATCTAATTGAAAGATACATCGCTAGAACTGTGAGAATTGAGTCTTGGTGACAACTTTTGACATGTTTACAGAGATGTGAGTACTTAAAAAGAATGTTTCTTTACATAATATTTATCAAATTGTTCTTGAAGGTAATACAAAACATAGTAAAGCGATTGGAGTTTGAAAATGTGACTTTGGCATTAATACATGGGGGCATCATTATGAGCTATGCAAGTTCTTTATTTTTAATCTATGAAAATGTGACACCTACTTCATTACTGAGGCCAAATGGCTTTATTGTATGTACTAACTCTACGTGTAGTGTTAGTATTTTCAGGACAATCATAGAAGTTACTTGTTTCTTTGGCTAGAGTGTCTTAAGATTTTGAGTGCAGGCTCAGCGCCTGTGGCTCAGCGGGCTAAGGCGCCAGCCATGCACACCTGAGCTGGCGGGTTCGAATCCAGCCCGGGGCCCGCCAAACAACAATTACGGCTGCAACCAAAAAAAAATGGCCGGGCGTTGTGGCGGGTGCCTGCAGTCCCAGCTACTTGGGAGGCGGAGGCAAGAGACTTGCTTGAGCCCAGGAGTTGGAGGTTGCTGTGAGCTGTGATGCCACGGCACTGTATCCAGAGTGACAGCTTGAGGCTCTGTCTCAAAAAAAAAAAAAAAAAAAAAAAAAGATTCTGATTGCAGGCTAGATCTTGAATTTGACATTCAGGATGCATGAAAATTATGCACTTGAAGTTGCAGTATAAAGTGCCTTTTCTATCAAGAAGACTTAAATAAAGAGCAGTGCTTTGTATTTAAATAACTATAACAGATGCTTTTTATAAAATGACAGAAAATTAAATTTTTTACTTCACATGATTAGGGCTTAATTTACATATATTATAGAATGGAAAATGGATTGAGACATGTAATATCACATGCTATCATTAATGTATTTAATTTGCTACTTATAGCTTTGTTACATGAATTTAGAACTTGTTGGGGACTTTTTAATTGTAAGTGAGAAGTTCTGTTAACACTCATGAAGAGAATTTGAGTCTTTTTTTTGCCTGCTGCAATCTCTGATCCTACTCTTAATTCAAACCCCTGGAGCCAATTCCATCTCTCAAAAATTAATGCAACACAAACAAAAAACTTTAGGTATCTTTAGTATGTGAAAAAAGTCAAGTCCTTTTAAATCTGGTGAATCAATATTTAAAGTCAAGCATTATAAATTCTGGGAAAGGCCAGTGTGTTCTGTGTTGACTCCAGGCTGAATAAGAATGCCTACCTTGAATAATGCACACCCCAGTGAATAAATTGACAGCTGCCTACATGATAGGAAGAAATGGAATAGTTAAATAATTAAATACATTTGTCTTGTGGCAGCTGATTATTAAATGTTCATAGACTTTTTAAAGTAATCTTCTAGCTGAAGAAAAAGAAAAGTAAAATGGTATGAACAGAATTTCTATACATGATTTACTAGTCCAGCGGTGAGTTCATTATCGTATTTTATGTCTAAAATGTTTATATTTAAAAATAAGATATTTAAATAGTATCGTGTTACTTGCTAGTTCACACATCATGTAACATGTACCTTTAAGCTGAAGATTGAAACCCTGAATTTTAAAAGGAAAGCAACCACCCATCAGCAATGACACAAGACAAAAGAACTTGTGTATCTGAATATTGAATGTCGATGAGCCACTCTTGGATCAGCTTGGATTGGTTGAATATGTGGAAATTGAGAAAGAATAGAGGTTACTTATACTGGAGGAGAACACTACAAATGGCATAAAGAGCAGTTTTGGAATCTGTCCAGACTTCCTTCCAAAATAAAAATTTAAACAGCTGTGTTGGAGAGATGGTTGTTCACAGTTCTTTTAAGATAGACTGTGTAGATGTTTAAGGTCCCTTTAGTCCATGATGCTATCATTGTGCTATTTGTATTTAAGTATAGAGAAACATCCATGAATTTTGGGAAAAGCATTTTAGTCACAACAGGCTTTTTGACTGAACGTTTTGAGAATTCTGACAGTGGTTTTCCTGGGGCAAAGATGATAAAGCCTACAACTCAGAGAAATAAAAAGAATTAGTCTTGGAAAACCCTATCCTGGGTTAAGTTCTGTTTAAACAAAGACAAAAAAAAAAAAAAAAAAGAAAGTTAGGAGCCTAACAGTGACCCTTAATGTTTTGAACTTTGGGAGAATTGGAGATATTGTATTTGGCAAGAGAAAATTTTAAAACTTATAGAGCTTTAAGTAGAAAATATTTCATGATTTGAAAAAGAGAAAGCATCTCATTTCCCAGCCAACAGCAATATGTATATTCTTATTACAACATACCTTTCTGAGCTTCAGAGGCTGCAAAAAGAGCTGTCAACCACTATGTAGGAAGGATGATTTTCTGAATATAGTGAGATTAAAGGCCAAGGCTGGGGTTTATTGTCCTGTTCAGAAATAGTACTACCCTAATTAATTTTTTATTCTCTTAGCATGTGGGAAAAGTCATTTATGATTATGTTGCACCATTAAAATGTAAAAGGCTATATTTATAGCATTGGCTTTATTTCAAGGCTGATTTTATAAATTGCAAGACTGCCAGCTTACTTTAATGTTGACATTTGTAAAAATGTTTCTTCTTACTGCATATTGGAAAAAACGTATAGGTTGAGTATAGCTTCATTACATAATGTTAATATAGTTTCACTAGATGAAAACTATTACCTATTGCATGTACTGCATCTGTTGGATAATAAATAGCTTTTAAGAGATGGAAAAAATTAAATAATTGATTCTGAAAAAAAGAGTACCTAGGTTATTCAAATTATTCCAAGATTCATGTATTTTGGTTGTTTACAAAATCAAAACTAACAATAGTTCTCAGAAAGGTCACTGATTTTAAAAATTAGGAAGATAAATACTATATCTTCCTCCTCATGATCTTTGTCAATATTAAATCATTACATTCAAGAAATAGTGTTCTGACCTGGATTTGTTTTACCACAGTAATTTGTATTTCAATCTCAAGTTATATTTGCATAATTTTTCATAAATATTGTTTCATCCCTTTGAACTCTGAGAAGTAAAATATTATCCCTATAAATGAATTTCTTCATTCATTTAACATGTATTGGGCACGTATTGGGAACATTGCAGTTCTAGAGTGAAATCACAATGCTTGTCATTAAGTACTTCAACTCTGGTTGGGGGCAAACTCAGATGGCTGGGTTGATGACCAAATGAAAGAGGGAGCCCCATGACAATAAGGAGTGGTGGAGACCGGGGCAACTAAAGAGTATATGTTCTTCCATGTAAAGGACAACTAATGCTCGGCTCTGGTGCACATGGACTTGATGTGGGACTCATGGTTGCCAAATTGTCTAATTTTTCAAGAACATTCTTCACTTTTAACATTGAAAACTAGTTTAAAAAATTAAGTGTTGTAGTGACTAAAAAAAATAAATGCTGGCCGATGCCACCCAAAAGCTAGAAAGTGAGAGAAGTAAGTAGATAATTAGGCAGTGAGTCCAGGATGCTAGGGAAGCCTAAAGAAGAGGTACCTATGCTAAATTTAGGGCGATCCCAGAAGAACTTTGACAGTTTGGGAGCAGCACTGCGGAGGCAGTTGAAGGAACAGCAGACAGTGAACACAGTGGTTTGAGATCCAGCTGTTTGCCCAGCCAGGAAGAAATGAAGCCCGCAGCTGCTCCTCCCTAGCAGTGCTCCCCTGCCCCTTTGCCTGGTGATATGCCAGCACAGGAGTTCAGAATTTTGGACAAGGACACACAAGGGTTGTGCATTATAGTGCCTATTGGATTTTTCTCTTTTAGAGGGAGGCCAAGTAGGACACATCCATATTAGTTACTGCTCACTCAAATGAGCAGACGGAGCAGCTTATTTGAGAGGCAGCCACTTCGTGTGCAGCTGAACAGGATGTGTGCCAGCTCTGCGCTTTGGGTTCATGTCTTTTTTTTTGGTTGTCCAGATCTCCTGATACTGTCAATTGCTGGTTATTGTTGAATAGCAGATAATGAGACAAAGATTCCATCTGGAATACAGTGGACCAGGTGTTACCAGTCTTCTCTTCAGTGCTTGGCTAGGGCCAGTTTCTCTGCACATGTTCTGTAGGAAATGGATGCGAGGCTGTTATAGATGTTGTCTATTCATGATATTTTGGCAAATATGAAAACCCCAGCGGCCAGACCCATGGTACATAATCTCAGTAATTTGTATGACTTGTGCTTGATAAGTCATTCCCAAATAAACAGAACACTGAAGCATATAAAAGCATTTTTCTGTCTTTGGGCCAGACCCTGAAAGCCCAAAATTTAAAAGCAATTTCAATAAATAACCTTCTTACTGCTTTATTTTTATTTTAAATATTATTACTTAAACGCTTAAGTTATTTCATTACATTTTTCAGTTTTTCTTCTTTTTATAAATGCCAAAGACTTTTATAAGGAATTTCATTTTATTCCAGGAAATTCAGGGTCATACAACACTCCACCGCTAAATTGTGAGTTTCTAAAATACTCCTTGGCCCGGTCAACAGTATGTTAATAACAAACATATTAAAAGATGTTTCGGATGTCCGCCCCCCAAGTTGTAAGTTCCCTGGAAGTGCACCTTTGTA
Organism: Perodicticus potto; assembly: GCA_963574655.1. Taxonomy (NCBI): domain Eukaryota; kingdom Metazoa; phylum Chordata; class Mammalia; order Primates; family Lorisidae; genus Perodicticus; species Perodicticus potto. Next base: position 4,729 of record CAUYRH010016299.1, on the reverse strand, counting down.
ATGTCTCCCCCAGCCTGATCCTCTCTCCTTTCAGGTACCTAATAACTTTGATCATAGATAAGTTAGATAAGTAACTAATAAATAGATAAGTTATGCAGAGTTTTATTTTGTTATATGTCAATCAACACTTTTGTTGATGCAGTCATATTGTCCCAAATGTCAGGCGTCACTGGATGCCGACAGTGTGGTGGGGACACAACCCGAAATCACTCAACATGGCAGTATATTGAAGAGCCCTATTGAGGAGTTCCTGGGTATGAATTTGATTCAGTTTTCATTGTTAGTATTTGTGTCCTGTGACCTTCAGTTCTCTCCCACATCTCAGGGGGATGATGATCTACTTTAGAGGGTGAAAAAAGGGGAAAAAGCTATAGTTTTTATAAAGAATGAGCACAGTGCTCAACATTACAAATGCTTGGTTGGAACTTTGAATGAATTCTTAATGTTCAAATGCTCTCAGCAGGCACATAGGTGTAGAGGTCTAGAACACTGCCTGCCACTTGACTGTGGCCATCTAAACATCTCTCCAAGGACTGTCACATCCATTGGGCCATTTGATGATGATTAGGTGAATAATAATGTCATTAGCATGAAGGACAACAAGAGTTGCTAACACTTAGACAGCGTTTATTATGTGCCAGGAACAGTTTACATCAGTTACTTCTCCTGTAAGTGCTTTACAATTGTTAAACTCACTTAATCCTCATGGCAATTTCAGGAGATAAGTACTGTCATTCTGCCCAATTTAGAGATGAGGAAACTAAGTCTCAGGGTTAAGTAATAAATCTGAGTTCACACAGCTAATAAGTAGCATTCTTAGTAACAGCAGCCTCAGTAACGGTAACAGCAATTGCTATAGCCCCTGGGCTGGGCACTTTATAGGTATTATCCTAGTTAAACCTCACAACACCCCTCTGCAATCAGTACCTCCTTATAGATGTGTAACCTCAAAGTGAGATTGCTAAGATATGCTTCATCGTTTGCCTGCCTGTCCCAGTAGTTAGGGTCGTGTCCCCACAGAGCGTTCTGTCCAAACTAAGTTGCTCAATTATGGTATGCACTGCCCCGACTTGTCTATCCCTTTTTCTTCTATTTTGTGTAAATACTTTTTTTCATATTGGTTTTAATTCTTTATAAATTACACTGATTTCACTTTTTAAAATTTAATATATTTTTAAAAATTTAATAATGGCCATGGCCAGAAAGAGATAACGGATAGCATGCCTTTCAGAGAAAGTGATTTTTATTTCCTACCCCTAACCTTGTGTCTACACCCAGTAAGTTGCATGGTTGGGTAATTGCTGAATGATTTTGAGATACGCGGGGGTGGCGGGGGTGTGAGGGTAGGGAGGGTGGAGTGGGGGGGTGGGAAGAAGCTAGAAAAGCAAACAAACAAACAAAAAGCTATTTGAATTCACTTAAAATGGGTCATTCATTCAACAAAGATAAAATAATCTTTATTGCCCTGACAATTTGACCTGCCAAGGCAGCTGCAGTGGCTTTCCTCAAGGCTTGGGCACCTCCAGGATTGTGTGTAAGCTCACCTCTGGTTGGCTGCTCTGCCAGCAGCTCCCAGCAGGTCTGCCCACCTCTGCCTCCTTTGTTGTTGGTATTGTTTTTGTTGAGCTATTTGGCCCATGGTTCTGGTTTTCTGTTCTGGTTTCTTTCTAAGTAGTCAGATGGTCCACTTGGGGTCTTTATTCATTTTGGAAAAGTCAGCAATAAAGGAAACTGAACCATTGTTTCTCTACCTGATGGAGCAACCAGATGAGGCTTCACTTAAAAAAAATAGCTCTTCTCTGGACGTGCGTGGATCTGTAAAAAAGTAATTAGATTCCTTTCTGCATTTTAGATCATTGAAGAGTCTTGTTTATCTTTTATTGAAATGTTGGGTCAGTGACTGCAGTTTCATCACTTGTAGATGACTTTTAGATGTTTAAAATGAATCCTTATTGTGCTGCCAAAATATAATCTGTACTAATTTGGGGAAGAATTCAAAAATGCCAAAATGTTAGCTGTTTCTTAGCGGAGATGAAACTTCCAAGATCTAAGTATAATGTCTTCATTAAACAGAGCACATTATTGTGCAGGATAGACATAGTAGATGCAAAAACAGGGACACCAGAGCTGCCCCAATTGAGTTCACATCCCTCTGTGTCTCTTACTAGCAGTGTGACCTTGGTCATGTTACTCAGCCCTCTCTGAACCTCAGTTTCCCCATTGCTACAATGAGGACACTGACAGGATCCACCTTCCAGAGTAGTTGTGAGGATTAAATGAGTTAGCATGCTAAAAGTCATGCCTGGCCCATAGTGTTTAGCAAGGGCTATTATTTTATCAGTTTCATTATACTGTTGACACTGTCTAAATCTATATAAATGGCCACTGTAGAGATCTGGGTAGAAAACAAAGAAAAACTGGTGTAGCCTGGGAGTTCAGAGTCTGTAGGTGTTTTGCATATAATGTATAGGTAGGCAAAGCTTCAATTTTTAGCCTAAATTTTTAAAGAATTAAGTATTATTTATCTGTTATATCTTTTTAAAACTTGACTTCTTTTAAAACATATATAATAATTATTACCTAGTATATACATATAATAAGTGGCAAATATTAGTTAATGCTATGTACAGAGCACAGTCACATGCTTTTAATGTTAACTCTACCTTTTTATCTTTGATTTAGACTCTTCAAGAATAAATACATTTGATAAGAACAATGGCCTTACAAGTACTACTTGAACAAGAGAAAACTTTTTTCACTCTTGTAGTTTTACTAGGCATTTTGGTAAGTATAAATTCCTCATTTCTTTCATTAGAATGTGGTGAAAGAATTGATATAGCGCAGCCAGAATGGGGATCGAAGACCCCATTCTTGGCAGGGGAGGGCACTTCCAGAATAAAGGAAAATTAAAAAGGAAGCTGAAGAATTCAGAACAAAGAAAAGTCAGCAACTTTACCTTTAAACTAGCCATAGATAAATTTCTAATCTGAACAAGTTTCTGGCCTTTCCTGAAACTCTGGCCTGTTGGGGATACAGCTTACACAAATACCCCGCTGAGTCTGTGAACACTCTGAGGAAGATAATGGCCATAAAAGAGATTATGGCAAGACCTAGAATAGATACATCTTCTGGGTCATTACCTCCCCATTAAAAAGACAAAGCAGATACCCATTGTGAAGATTTGCATTCGCCTGGGGCAGAGACCAAGGGAACAGCTCGAGCCCTAAGATGTGACTAGGAGGGCTTACATCCCTTATCGCAGAGGAAAATCCTCTGTGGTGGTGATGAGAGGAAAATGCCTCTCTCCCACTGATTCCCCAGAGGAGATTGACACCAGTGGCGTTTTACTCTACAATGAACTAGCAGAGCTTAACACTTCCCTAGGAATCTTCCCTGTGTGTGACTCCAGACAGGAGGCTTCCCACACACAAGGCTCAAGTTTCAGATTCCTCAAAACTGCTCAAATCCTTAAAGTTAATAATAATAATAATAATAATAATAATAGGAGCCGATATGCTCACTCAGAGAAACTGCTGGTGTCTTAGTTCCCTCCCTCAGCTTGCCACCTGGGCAAAGAGATTTGAACAAAAGCTGAGTAGAACAGAGACTTGGGGCCACTCTCCAGAACCCACAAACGGGCAGTGGTCCCCTGAGCTCTCACCTTTGAAAATTCTATCCTGTGTCTCATGTCTCTTTCTTTATCATTGTTCCTAACTTTATATTTTTTCAGTTGGTCACACCAGTTCCCCAAGTCTTAGCAGACCCCGCCCCTGGGGCAGGACCCCGACGTATAGTTATTACCGAAACTGTTTTCTATTTCTCATCTCACTTTTTAAATCTCTTTTAAATTGCACTTTATCCTTTTTTGCATTTAATGAATACATGAAAGGTTTCTGTTCAGTCATAATGTTTGTAACAATTGTTGAAATAATTTTATTTAAAGGAAGGTAAAATCATAAAATTGCAGTGTTACTTATATTAGCACTATGACAATAATATTATCTTGGCTTGATAGCCATAAATCTCTCATAAAACATTCTAGACCCTAATGAGATCATAAATTCTAATTTGGAGCCCTATGACTTACACAGTTTGTGAAGAATTTAGAGTAGATTTTAAAAGAGCTATTATTGGTATGCAGTTACTTATATCCTTCTTGGTCCCAAAGGCATTAAAAACAGATGGAAAATTTTAACGTTTGAAAGTTTGACAGTGGTCTATGGAGGTGTTCAGGAGAATTGAAATTTATTTAATCTAGAGATACAATAATGATCTACAAATATATAAAGATATATTTACACTAAAGATGCTACAAGAAACCAGGTTACACTGATTGCATTTGTTAGATAAAGACCCTCTTACAATCATGTCTTGCCCCCAAAAGACGTGGCACACACCAACACCCCACCCCCTCACTCCTTCCCTCTCTCTGATCTTCCTTTCCCTCACCCCCTCCCACCTACTTTCTCTCTCTGCTCTCCCCTTCCCCTATCCCCACCGTGTCATTAATTGTCATTAATTGTCCTTATACCAAAATTGAGTACATGGGATTCATGCTTCTCCATTCTGGTGATGCTTTACTAAGAATAATGTGTTCCACTTCCATCCAGGTTAATACAAAGGCTGTAAAGTCTCCATTTTTTTAAATGGCTGAATAGTATTCCATAGTGTACATATACCACAGCTTGTGAATCCATTCCTGGGTTGGTGGGCATTTAGGCTGTTTCCA